>JAYDZK010000274.1:2420614-2433288 GCA_034509185.1 Euphonia xanthogaster
TGTGAAGCTCAGAGCTGCACACGAAAGCAGCACAGAGCCTGAAACACAGAAAAGCCCAACCTGAGGCATCAGTGGGACCCCATAAAATCCCACCCAGGCTGGACAGACAGACAAGCTGCCACTGCTCCTGGGCAGAGCCAGGGATGCTCAGCAGCACATTCCCTTCTCCCTCAGCACTCTGTTCCTTTGGGAAACCTTTGAAGGACACAGGCTCTGTTTGTACATCTGTAGATCCCAGGTAATCCTGGAAATTCAGGTGTGCAACCCCACAGCATCATTTACTGTGCCCTGGTGTCCCCACCATGCCCCTGCCCTTTTGGTGGCACTGTTAAAGACACATCTCTATCCTGCTTAAGAGGGGACTTTCTGTTGGCTCTAGATGTATTAACTGCTGTGTTGATTAGATTTACAAAATCTTTCAGGATAAAAGTATTAAGGAAATACAGAATGATTAAAATCCAGCTCTGAAAAACGCAGCATCCCTTATATTTCTTCTTCTGTCAGGCAAACCAGTGGCACTAATAAAGCTGTGGACCAGCAAGGAGATGATTTTCTTGTGTTTTTTTTAGTGACAAAGTATGAGGCAAAGTCTGAAAGGGTTGGACTATCAAGGACTGTCTCCTTTAACTATGGTCTCCATCGTGCTGGATATAAATCTTTGTTGCCAACAGCATCAACATAGACTGGGGCAGTGATTATAATGCAAACCCACTTTATTTATCTGCAAAATCTGCTCATGCTCCTGGTGCAAGTGTAGATTTTCTCCTGTGAGAAGTGATCTGTCCCTGGGGACGTCTTTTGTCCCTGTCCCTTGGTGATGTCAGTGAGTGGCTGATTAGCTGCTGACACATGAAATTATGGGGGATCAAGAAGGTTAATGAAAGGCTTCTCTCTCCAGCCATGCCCATGCACTGTCTCCCTCTCTCCTCCTTGGCTTTGGGTGCTTTGGTGACCTCGGTGACAAAGTCAAGAGAGAAAATACACACTATCACAGCAGTGCAGCCTCATCAGTGGTTCTCTGCTAATATCTCATTATTTAATAAAGGGGAGATGAATTATTTGTGGCCCAGAGTTTTCCAATGAGGGTTCTTCCATGGAAGTGCTGTTCAGCTGTCCCTGCAGTGCTGTCATTGGATCCAACAGGATAGAGTTAATCATTCTTGCCCATATGATTTGCATAGGAAATCCTGGTTTGTGCTGAAGGCAGGGGGTTTGGCATTCCCAGGAGGAGCAGGGGCTGGGCTGGAGTCACCAGGGACAGACTGACCTGTGCAGGGCCCTTGGGATTGTCTGTGCCCTCGGTGGTGGTGGCTGGAGGTCAGTTTGGATAAGGGGCATTGCCAGCCTGCTGTGAGGGTGTGATCCCTGAGTCTCCTCTCTGCTCTTCCCAAATATCCTGTACCAGGAATATCTGGCATGGAAATACTGATTTTGCGGTTCCTCACCTCCATCTGCGTGCCCATAAATTGGATTTTCAAGGAGCACTCTTTCTTTGTCCTTCTCATAGAATGTTGGGAGTCAGAAGGGACCCTCAAGGATCATCAAATCCAGCTCCTGGCCCTGCACAGGGCAACCCCAAAATCACACACCAGGAGGATGCTGTCGGGTCAAACTGTGCCTTTTCCAATCTTCTTTCTTCCCCCCCGACCTCTGCCTCTGATTGCAGTCACTGGGAGCTGAGGGTGTTTGTACCTATTAATTTAAATCATCCTCCTTTAAGGATTCAGCTTAGAAAAGATTTTCTGAGTTAGCACAAGCCTGACCTTAGCATATGTCAGGCTTTCCATAGGGTGGGTGAGGATTATTTCCGTATTAATTACTGTTCCAAAAGTTTTTCCTTCTCGTTTGTACCCAGGTCCTGCAGCTCCTTCCTTTGTATCACACTCCAGCTGTTTTGAGATTCATATCTTCCCATGGGGAAGAAAAAGAAAAAAAGGTTGAAAATTTGTTTTACTGAAAGAATGGTTCTCAATATAAATTAAAAAAAATTCATTTCAGAATATGGAATTGAGTTCTGAAGTTCAGTTGAGAATTTCAGTTTTGGCTGCCCCATCCCTGGAAGTGTTCAAGACCAGGTTGGATGGGCCCTGGGGCAATTTGGTTGGGAGATAAAATCAGACAGGTTTTTGTGTCCTGGCAGTGAAACATCTGCTGGATGGCTCCTGGGAGACCTCCTTGTGTCTCTGGACCACTCTGACCTCAGGACACTCCCTGGGGTGGTTGGGAAGTGAATCTTGAGTCAGGAATTGGAGCTGAGGGTCCCTTTTATCCCTCTGGAATAAGTGACACGAGGGCTGCAGCAGCAATGTGGGAATTATTTCACAGGCAAGGATGTGGGAATAATTCACCCAGGCTGCATAAAAAATGTCATAGTGCAGTTCTGGGTGCTGAAGGGGTGGGTGACAAAGCCAGTGTCACCTGGAGCTCTGGGTGTGACCCAGGGGAAGCCTCAGGTATTTCCTGGGACCAAAGCAGCCCTGCAATGCCTCCTCTCCATCTTGGCTGGGATTTTGTTGTCCCCCTGTTGCTGAGCAGCTCCAGAAGCATCTGGCTGTGTTTGTGTGGGATTGAAAAGGGACAAATCCAGACGGACCCTGGTGAAGATGGATCTCCCTGCTCAGGGGAGGATGGGGAGTCAATCTGTTGCTCCCAAATCCGTGGCAAAGGGATTCTGGCTCAGCTCAAGGGCCAGGAGCCTCCACACCCACCCTGGAATCAGCTTTTCCCAGGAGTGATCGTTCAGAGAGGGCAGAAAATGCCTCCTGCACTGGGGCTACAGCAGGACCCGGTGCCATGGAGAAGTGCTCCAGAGGTGCCACCTGGAAAATGGGATTTGAAAAATGATTTGGCTCAACATTTGTTCTCCTGGCACCTTAGCACGTGTCTGAGCTTAATTATTTAAAGTGTAACAGTAGAAAACAATTAAAGTCCCAATAAAATAGGAGCAACCCTTTTTTTCTTCTTGTCATTTAGGATGGAGCTATAAAAGCAGATAATTTAATTTAATTTTTATTTGTAATTGATTTTATATCTTTATCTATAAAGATTTTTTAAAAATATCTTTATATATTGTTTTTTATTTCAAAGTAAAAAGTCCATGGGAAGTGCAACAAAGGAAGTTTTTAAAGTTGAGCTCTCAGGACCAACCCTATCTCTGTGTCCCATCTTGTCCGGTTGGCATGGAGACTTTGGAGCAGGATGTTCACATGCTTTCCATAGATAAAGTGCTTCTCCTTGTGCTGCTTCAGTCACCCTGAAATAACACCCACAAGTAACAAGTCCAAGCTGTCAATATCCTGATTTTGTATCTTCAGCTCCTGACTGGAGCAATGGGACAAAGTCCTTTCCAAATGTTGAGATTTTTTCACATCATCCTGAATTAAGCACATGAGGTGATTTAGGCTCGAAGCTTCTGGGGAAGAGATAATTGTTCTTTTATTATTATAATAGTTCACAATAAACTCAGCTTGCACTTTGGCAATGGGGAGTGTGTCAGCTGCAGGAGTGCACAATAATTCTTTTACAGTGTTACCAAATGGCATCATAGAAAAGCAGAATGCATCTCATTTTCTGGGCTGTTTTTTTGCATATCCTCTTTGAATTGATAAATATTTACATTCCAATCTGGGACTCTGTTTGGAGCATCAGCCACACCAATGATCCAGTGAGTATCACTTGATTCTGAGTGAGCTGATTCTTGTGTGTGCAAAGGCTTTTCTGCCTGGTTTTACACAAGCAAACTTGCAAGGCTGGGTTAGAAACAAATATTAATGCCTCCTAATGGCATCTGAAGGGCTATTTCTGTGTGAAAATAGCAGAATATGGGTGTTGAAAGAGTTACTCTATCACTCAGTACCTGTGGAATCTGGCACACAGCTGAAATAATTGTATTTAAACCTCTGCCATCCCCTGCACATTTTTGATCAAAAATACTTCTGGGTTGTTGAAGAAAAATGAATGAAACTTGATATTATCAGAAAAGTTCTGCCTTTATCCACATGATATGGATTTTAGCTGAAAAAAGTAGATTTAGGTTGGGTTTTAGGAAGGAATTCCTGGCTGGGAGGGAGGTGAGGCCCTGGCACAGAGTGCCCAGAGCAGCTGTGGCTGCCCCTGGATCCCTGGCAGTGTCCAAGGCCAGGCTGGATGGGGCTTGGAGCAACCTGGGATGGTGGAAACTGTCCCTGCCCATGGCAAGGGGTGGAAAAATGAACTTAGAAGTCCCTCCCACCCAAACCATCCTGGAATTCCATGATTCTCCCAGGGCTTTAGCTTTCCCCTCTGTCTGTGCCACCTTTGAAGGGCAGGGCAGAGCAGCCCCCTCCTGTTTCAGTGCCCACTTTCCATTCCCAAAAGGGGGGGTGAGTGAAAAAAAAAAAAAAAAAAAAAAAAAAAGGAAAAAAAAAGGATTCACAGAGATTTTGTGCCCCAATTAGCAGTGCTAATTGGGGCACACAAGTAGATGGCACTGTACCCTGTGGAGATTGTCAGGCAGTCAGGCAGAGCACTGAGTCACCATCACTCTGACCCTGAGCTGGGGCTTAATCAGGTGCAAAATCAGAATCCAAAGAGGTGCCTCCAGGAAGGACACAATCCTCTGCTGGGTATCAATGAGAGAAGCTGCTTCTGGGCTTCTGCTGCAGTTCATTTTTTTTTTTTTTTTAAAGGCCAGAGTTTAAAACAAAACTCTGGGTAGTTGCTGGTAATTCAGCATTTTAAATGAAAAGAGGGTTGGTTTAGGTTAGATATGAGAAAGTTTTTACTTTTAGTGAGGGTGGTGAAACACTGGCAAAAGTTTTCCAGGAAGGTGGAGAATGTTCCATCCCTGGAAGTGTCCAAGCCAGGTTGGATGGGGCTTGGAGCCATCTGGAAGAATTTTGGTTTTGGAGGTGCAGTTTTGACCTGTCAGGTGTCACAAAAGGCCCTGTCAGAGGGAAGTGCAGGTGGTGCTGCCCATCCCTTTCCTGAGGGAAGAAATCTGCAAAGTCCCTGGGCCACTTGGTTCTTCAGGGATAAACTATTGGTCCCTGTTTTGTGGTGTCATGGAAAGCACTGGAATCCATTTAGGTCCATCCTGCTGCATGCAGAGAAAGAAAAACAGGTTTCTATAACTGCCAAACAATTATTCTTTAATTAAAAACTATTATTAAATCATTCAAACCTTCCCTACTTCTTCCACCATGGGGGAATCTCCTTATATAATGGGAGTATTTTCTCCAATATGCAGATAAAGGAATATAATCCAAAAATCTTGTCTCAAAAATCATCTCTGGATCCTACAACACAAAGAACACCCAGGCCTTCATCACTAAATCCAGCGTGGAGAACTCCCTCCTCTTTCCCACCTCCAGGTAATGGGCAGCAGTGTCCACTTGAAAAGTCTTTTTTGGGGGGAGTTGGAATCTATTTTGATAAGATAGGGGGAAAACCTGTCATTACAAGGTGTGGTTTAGGTGTAGATGGTTTTCCTGCTTGAGGGAAAAAGTGAGCAGGCATTTTAAAAAAGGAGAATGTGGAATCAGGGGATGGTTTGGGTTGGAAAAACCCTTTCAGGACATCAACTCCAACCATTCCCCAGCACTGCCCCATGTCCCCAGGTGCCACCTCCACATGGCTTCTGAACCCCTCCAGGGATGGAGACTCCCCCCTGCTCTGGGCAGCTGTGCCAGGGCTGGGCAACCCCTCCCATGAAGAAATTTTCCCTAACATCCAATCTAAACCTCCCACTGAGGTAATTTTTTCCTGTTCCATCGGTGAGCCACTGATTCAGAATTCTTGTCCATTTTTACAGAGTGTTGTATTGCAAGCCACAACCCACATGAATGCACACAATGTGAGAAATAATGTCATATTTACCATAAAATGGACAAATCCCATATATATTACAGATTGAATATTTTTATCCTTATTTTTTGGATGTCATTGTGGCTTGTTGTAAGTCATTAAATCCACTAGATGGTAGTAAAGACCATTGACTTTATCCTCCTGCAGCAAGAAAATAAAATGAAGACGTGAAAAAAGTTAGGAGTCCATAAAAAACCCCAAATCCAACCCCAAACCCATATTTGCCTTTCTGTGGTGTATCAAGCACGAGCAAGCAGTGAGGCTTTTGGGCATCGTGTGATGGGGAGCTCCCCAAATGAAAGGGTTTTGTCAGGATTAATATCCAGTCAGATGATTATGAATCATTGTGGCAAGTTTGAATACAGATCAGACCCTAAATTAATCCTTCTCTAACTCATGGATTGTGGCTCTCCTTTGCCTGGGATACAAATGAATGGTAAACAATATTTTGGCAATATTTAGGTTAATCATGTAGAACTGATTACTTCAGAAGAATGCTATTATCATTTAGCCAATTTATACCCTGCTCTGTGACAAATGAAAATTAATGTTGCTGTTTTTAAGTTATCAAATGGGTCATGATTTTAAGAAAAATGATTACCCCTAAAGATAACTGATAATGATGGCTAAAGGCAAGGAGATCCGAGCAAGTTAGCAACATCCATAATTCCCTGAGTAAATCCAGGGGAAAAGCAAATAGTGTGCAGGGTGGCTAAACAGGCAGCACTTTGGGTGTTGTTTTTTGGGTCTTTCTGCTGTTGTGTTAAGTGTAGCATTCCCCATTAATTATTTGTTAGTCATTTCCCACTAAAACAGGCATGATTGATGGTTTTCCCCACATCCAGTAACAGAAAGCAGATTTCTGGAGTGGAGTGCTGCCTGCTTTTGGTGCAGATGTGCTAATTTCTGTTCCAGAATGGGTTATTCTTGTTGGTAAGGAGTTTGTGGAGTGGATCTCTGCTGCCCCAGTGCTGTGCACTGATAAAGAAATGTTTTGTAGCGAGCACCAGAGGTGATGTGATGGAAATTGCTGCAGGCATTTGCAACAAGTGAGGGGTAAGAAATCCAACCAGAACAGGCAGGGAATGCGGGCTCCTAAGGGAAAGGAAATGTTCCTCATTCTAGGAAGAGGTGTTTTATATCCCAGGACTGTATAGGAATTGCTGGGCAATAAAGTATTTCAAAAAGTTCTCATTAGTCCATTTAATGGGACTAATCCCATAATTTATACACATGTAATTATATATAAACCCATTAGAACAGAATCACCATTGGTTTATTTTAAAATTTTTGTTGTTATTAGTGGATGTTTTTTGGTAGGGTTGCAATGCCAGATTTTTCCAGACCTTTTTCTCTGCCTGGGTACCAGAGCTGGTCAGCACCCAGCTGGAAAAGAAACGGGAGGAAAAATGCTGCTGTAAGCCATGAGAAATGCAGATTCCCAGCTTTACCAAGGCCCCCCAAATCACCCCCAGGTGACAAAGGGCAGCTCTGCCTCGGATCCTGATCCATCTCACTTGGTGCTGGCTGCAATGGGCCCTGTCTGTCACCCCAAGAGCTGGGGAAAAGCAAAAAAATGGCTCCAAAACCAGCCCCAAATTCTGTATCCTGGAACACGGGGAAGTCAGCAGTGGAGAGCTTGTCTGCCACCCTAAAGAATCCATAATTACCACATAATCCCCCCAAAAAGCCTTCTTTGACATGCCTGCTCTTTCAAAAGTTGTTAAAATCAATAAAGCTGTGTTCTGATAGTCACCATATGGTAAAACCACAGCATGGAATGTAATTTTTCAAAATGAGAGAAGGGACTTGGAGCAAGCACAGGAAAGTTGCTTCAAATCCCTTTGTGCTGTTTTTTAAGAGTGTTTTTGGGGGTTTTTTGTGCTGTGTCTCCACCAGGAAGCTCACACACAGATTCCAGAGCACACTTTGATCACCCCCAAAGATGGACAAGGTGCAGAGGAAGAGCTGGACTGGCAGGGTTTTCTTCTGGTTCTGCAAAAGGTCAAGAAGGAAACAGGTCGGTCATGATGGGTGTCAGGAAAATCTGGATGTGGTTTCATGTGTTCCTGGGGAAAAAGCCCCAAGAGTAAAGGGATTTCAAGGCAAAAGTGATGCCAGATTCCATAATTCAGTTCTTGCTTTGGAAATCAAAGCCTGCAGATGTGGGGCTGAGGAGGGCATCCCTGGGAGCCCAGGAGGGCCAGGACAGCCCCAGACCAGCAGCCACCAGTGCCCAGGTGGGGTGGGACAAACCTTGGAGCCCCAGCAGAAGCAAGGAAGGAGGATGGATTTTGCTCAGCCAAGGAAAGTGCAACGTGGTTGAAAACTGCCACAGAAATAGATAGAAATACATGGAGATAAATGTGGGGTGAGGGAAAGGTGCTGTGAGCAGTGCACAGGCTGTTGGGCAAGAAAGTAGTTCAAAAAGTTCTCATTAGTCCAGTTAATGGGACTAATCCCATAATTTTT
Organism: Euphonia xanthogaster; assembly: GCA_034509185.1. Taxonomy (NCBI): domain Eukaryota; kingdom Metazoa; phylum Chordata; class Aves; order Passeriformes; family Fringillidae; genus Euphonia; species Euphonia xanthogaster. Next base: position 2,428,931 of record JAYDZK010000274.1, read on the forward strand.
ATATATAGATATATATATCTATATGTAAAATTATATATAAACCCATCAGAACAGATTCACCATTGGTTCATTTTAAAATATTTGTTGTTATTAGTGTATGTTTTTGGGTAGGATTGCCAGATTTTTCCAGGCCATTTTTTTTTTAATCAAGGGTTTCCTGAAATATTTTCTCCTCTTCTACACTGCGTGCATTTTGCAGAAGCAAGGTAACTCCTAGAAAGCAGCATCTGATCTTCCCATCCTCACAATTCCTGGAGGAATGACTGAGGTTTTTGTCTTCTAGGAGATTTTTACAGGTTCTAGTCAGTCTGCCAGACTTAAGTTGATGACAATTTCTAGATCGTGGCCTACCTCTGAGTTGTTGCTGGAGGTGCAAAGTGGCTCCCAAGCCCACAGATTTTCAAAGGGAGTTTTGGAAAATGCACCCTGAGATTTCATTCCTGAGCCAGTCTGTGTTTGCAGATTGACTCTGCTCCTAAATGGGAAAATTAGAGCCGTGCTTGTATCACTTAACCAGTAAGTGAGATTTCAGTTAGCACTGAACCAGTTAAAAGAAAAACAAAGTATTTCTTTAACCAACTCCAGCTCCACTCAGGCCTAAATTATTATTTTTTCTTCAGAAACGGGCATTTTAATGTGTCACTTTTCAGTTCCAGCTCAATAAACAACCATTTATTTACAATTTTAAAGCAATCTTCAGCCGAGTCAGGTAAGAATTATTTCAAAAGAATAAAAACATTTTCATTTCCCATCACTGCCAAAAATGAAAAGAACATGAGTTATGAGTCTTGCTGTGTTGTCTTAAGTTGATTACTATGGAATGATTAAAAAACTAGCTGTGCTGTCATAGCAGAGGAGTACATTATAAGTGTAATAACAGTTTAGGGATACAATCCATCAATGCCGTACTTGGGAGAAGAAAAAAAAAAACCAACTTGATCTATTTCTTTGGTCATCATTTTCAGCATATTAGATGACAAATAATTGTAGGTTCATCAATAACAATAGATTAAAGCTGAAATGATTTATTGCCATTACGCCCTGGCATGATGGAGCGCCGGGTCACTCGAGCAGGGATGGGGGCTGTATTTAATTTCCACGGGTCTCTTGGCAGAAATAATAGACACAGGAGGGGGGAAACCACCTGAAACAAGGTGGATCAAAGTTGGTGACAAGTGATTTGTGGCTTTGTGCTGCTGGAGGTGGCAGTGGCTTGGGTTTGATGATCCTGGAGGTCTTTCCCACCCTGAATGGTTCTGTGATCCCAAACCCGGCGGTCTCTCACATCCCCGCCCAGCTGAGCAGCCTCCCAAGAAAATCCTCAATGCCAGCCCTGAGGTCAGGCTGGTTAATAAGGAGAAAATGGTCTTGGGACTTCTTTTTGATGTGAAAATTCTTCTATGAAGTGTTTTTATTTACTCCTAAAATAACAGAGAAGGGAACACAGCTCCATTTGTCAATTATGCCACCATCCTAGCGCTCCTGTGGGAAAATAGAGAACGCTCATTTGGAGAGGGGCAATCCCAAGTTTTAAGCTCAAACTTAGTTATTTTCCTGAAGACTTCCTCTGAACAAACTTTGTGTACAAATCTCACAACAATGTCAAGTTTTGATTTTCAAGTCCTGTCCTTCCCCATGTTTGTTTTTCTGGAGTTTCTGGCTCGGAAGTGGGAGAACATCTCCGTTGCCTTTTACTGAAGAGCTCCCCGTTTCCAGCACTCCAAGGGAAATCTGTGGAATGTAATTAATTCATGGATAGTCCTCAGCAGCATTTTTTTAAGGAAATAGGGAGATCTCAGTTGAGCAAAATGTTTGGAGGTCTTAGGTAGTGATACAATTTTCATGAGACAGAAGAGAGGTTTGAAGAACCTAGAAGAAGAAAAAAAATTGCCTGAAAGAAGGTAGGTTTGAAGTCGGCCTAAGCTCAAGATGATTTCTGCTCTTGTAGTGGTTTTAGGAGGAGGCAGCTTTTGTTGCTAAGGTCAGAATTAAAGATGTTTAGGAACTTTCTCTGCATTGAGTTATGGAAAACACCACCAGATGTAATGGTGAGGGAAGGGAGCAGCAAGAGTCAAGGTTCTCTCCCTCACAAGCCAATAATGAAAAAAACCCCAAACCTGTTTTGATAACATTTACAAATATGGAATTCCAAAATGATAATTTTCCTAATGAAAGGAGAGGGGACAGAGACACCATGTCTTGGTGATACTGAAAAGTTGTCACACCTGGGAAAAAGTCAAGAGTTCTCTGTGTATCCTATGCTGCCTAAAACTTAGGACAGGTATTAAAAGTACTAAATGAAAGTGCATTATAAATTCCTTAATTAGAAATCTCTAGAAGGCTCCAGGATATTATTTTTCAGGATATGTATAATTTTGCCTTAATGCTGTTGATATTTTTATGCATGGCAGTTGTGAATTCAGCACTGGATGGCTCAGAAACAGTTTTGTAATAACAATAATGATAATAGTTATTTAATGGGCTAAGACATTTTCCTCAACTTAGGAAATCCCATTGCCTGCCTAAATAATCTCCTTCATGGTGTTTGTGATTTTTAAAGTGGCTCCGATGCATGACAATGTCTGGGTGACCCTGGATAGGAGGAGTAACCACTTTACTTTGGAGTAGCCATTGATTTTTCCATGTGATTCTTCCATCTAAAACTCCTTGGACATGAATCTCCACTCTGGGAGACACAGGCAGAACTTTTAATACAATTAAAAGTTAGAAGGGGTTATTTGGGGGTCTTTAAAGTGCAGAAGTCTCTGGATTGCCGCTCCTTGGAAAAGCCATACCTGCCAAGGAATTGCCAAGAGCAAGTGCCACGAGCAGCAGCAAACCAGTTTTAATTTTCTGTCCAGTCAAATCTGAGCATTTCACACTCAATTCTCCTTCCTCAGTAATCTCAATAATTTCCCACCTTGCTCATGATGAATGTCTTGCCAGTTCCTACTCAGTCCTTCCACTTTACACAACCTAATTAAAGAAAACATTCCATGATTGCCTATTTTTCCTCATGCATGACAACCTATTATTTTTTCTACCACCTGATTAGGGCTTTATTATCCCTGGATTTAGATTGATTTGCTGGGCACTTTAATAAAACACTGCTTGGTTTGATTTAAAGGGCTACAGGTTTCAGTCACTCAGAGAATTACTCTTCTAAGTAACTCACATTCCAAGTGGTGTGGAGTGTCCATGAAAAGGGGATTTGAGCCCAAAAAAATGAGGATCACAGGTGGTTTTCCAGTTGTATGTGCTGTTAATGTTCTTGTTGTAAGCAGCCAGGAGAGGACGTTTTGCAATATAATTTGTCAAGGGTGATAAATCTGTTTCATCATTTCTGTCAAGAATGGATCCCCTGTATTAAAACTACCATAAATATTTTCTCGAGATAAACCAAAAGTTTCATAAGATTAAATAATAATAGGTTTATGATGACAAATTGCATTTACTGTGTGTTATCTGAAATGCAAGACAAAATTAGGTAGTTAAAGTTCAAATGGATGGAGATCATTTTTGATTTAAAAATCAAAGGAATTTTATTAAGCAAATGAGATTTTCATCATTATTTTGTTATATCTACCAGTCTCTTCTTTCAAAAATATTGCTTATGAGCTTAGATAATGATTTTAAAAAAACCCCACCACAAGTGAGCTTATTTTACAGCAAAATGTAGCCTAGTGATAAAGTTCAGGAGTAGTTAAATCCATGGTTATTCCTGTCACTTCGCTGTCCCCTGTCCCCCTCAGTGCAGTGATGCTTTGGGGTCACTCCTGTCACACCTTATTTGATTATTTTTTGTAATTTGGGCTTTTTTCCAGAGCATTTTCTGTTGACTGAAGGTGCAGATCTGTTTCCTGAGGCTCCTTTCCCAGATACAGATGTGGAGAAACTTGGGAAGCAGAGCAGAGTTTTTCCCTCCAAAGGTTCACTGCAACAAAACAGATTTTTGCAGCTAAATATTGGCTTTTCTCTTAGTTTTGTAAACACAGTTCCTTCAGCTTTTTCTGCTGTGTTTTTTTTTTTTTTTCTTGGAAGTTTTCCTTGAATGGAACGAAAATTTCCTGGTTAAAAATGTCTGGCCCCAAATCCTCAAGTTTTAGGGTTTGCTTCAACTTGTAGATGTGCAGTGTAGGACACTTTGGACTAGGAGCCTGGTCCACTTGGTGGCCCCACCTGGAGCAGTGTCCCCCCTCTGGACCCCCTGAATAAGGACATGAAACTGCTGGAGTGAATCCACAGGAGGCCATGGAGAAGCTCTGAGAGCTGGAATTCTGCTCTGGAGCCAGGCTGGGAGAGCTGGGAATGTTCCCCTGGAGAAGGGAAGGATCCAGGGAGAGCTCAGAGCCCCTGGC
>JAYDZK010000274.1:2474628-2498963 GCA_034509185.1 Euphonia xanthogaster
TTTTTTGTTGTTTTTTTGTTTTTTTTTTTTTTTAAAAAGGTTACATTCAGGTCTGAAAAAGAAAATGGCACCAGCTGAGCACGGTCTTCCTGTTCAGCAAAAAGTGTTCTTAAAGCAAGATTAACCCCAAAGTTAAATTAACAGAATTACTGAGTTAAATTAGGACAATTGGCCTAATAGATTAAAGGAACAAAATACCCAGATAAATCATAATCATTTTATAGTTATGTGTAGCTTTTGGTGCCCATTTTGTATAACAATGGAGCAGAAGGGAGGCTGAGATTGGAAATTGTACCTATTTTCTCCAAGAATGTTGTAAATGGGATTGGGGGAAGTCTCCTTTTTGCTGATTTAAAGTAAAATCTAATTGCTGTGAGCCTAATGATCCATCCTTGGTTGAGCAAGGAGAGAGAACTGACTCAGGTCCACAAGCCACACACAAATATTGGGCAGGATGGATGGAATTATGGAATTCTGAACTGGAGTAGCTGGGGACACCTTCTGCCTCTTGGCAGACATGGAGGTTTTGGGTGAAAATATTTACTTTTCTTAGTTATAGCATGTGAATAATTGTGTTTTTTTCCTAATTAAGAACAATACACTGGTAGAAAAATGGGGGAAAACCAGAATAACTGTGAAAACTGGTACACAAGGCAGTTTTATTTGCATATACACACATATATGTGTAAAATCCATAAAAATAGGTAGGAAGGGATCCAAGGCTTCCTTATTGGGAACCACCACCAAAACTGAGGTGCAGCTCTCAAAGGCTGGAAGCTGGAGCTCATTAATTCAGATAAAGCCATTTAAACACATGGGAGAATGTCACTTTTAACTGGTCCCAAGTGCCCCTGCCATGGATCCACCTGATTCCACAGGGAATATCCACCATCACCAGACTTTCAGGCTGCAGCATCTCTGGTTAAAGCATCTTCTGAGTCCTGGGCAGCTTTGATATGTAATTAATAATACAAAGAATTAAAAGAAGAAATGGGAAGCTGTGGTTAGGAGAGACTGCCTGGTTGAGGTTCCCTGCTCCATCCTTCCTCCAGCTTTTATTGGGAGATGTACTGCTAGACAAGCCAATAAATCACATCAAAAAGGCTCTCCTTGCTGGTCAGAGACCTGTTGAAATGAATTAAACACCCAAACCCTTTAGAGAATCCTAAAAGGGAGAAATCTTACCTTGAATTGTCTGATTGAATTAAAAAAATCTGCCTGGAAGAGACCTTTTACCCTTTAACCAGGTCAGAAATAGTTATTAACTTGAAGACCCCCTTTTCAAAGGTGAATTTACAGTGGTTTTGTTGTAAGAAAAGAGCTTAAATTATTTTCTTAGGGGAAGGATCATTTCCCAAAAGAGAGTAATTTCTGCCAGGGGAGTGTATTTAAAAAAAAAATCAAACAAACCACAACACCCAAACCAAGCCAAATGAAACAGGAAAATAAAAGAAAAACAAATTAGCAGCTTACCCCACATCTGAATCTGGATAAATAGGACTTATTTTGATAAATAAGACTTATTTTGATATATCTTAACTTTTTTAATTTAAATTTCTGTTTCTATTAAAAAATTCTCATTTTTTTTGTGTTTAAGACACTGGCCGAACTGCTTTCATGCAAGGATAGGTCATGGTAAAAATTACAGATATTAATTTAGATAGAATTAATTTAGCTAAAATTACAGAATTAAGAGAAAGTTTGGCTGTCAGCTGGCTCCAAGATTCCAGGCTTTGGGAGCAAAGATCTGAGCTAAAGGGACTGATAAAGCTTCTGGAGCTGCCATCACGTACTGAAAATCCTGTCCTTGACTTAGTGCTACACAACATTTCAATAAAAGAAATTAGGGCATAAAAAATGGCTGTGGCCCCTATTAAGCAGATTTAAAAGTGGTAAACTAATTGCAAAAAAGTAATGGGGATGTTTTCAGCAGCATCTCATGGAGATCCAGCCATGGCATAAAGCATTTCCATGGAATGAGTAATGACCTGGAAAAAAAACTTTTAATGCTTGCAGATGACACAAGAACTGGGGGAGTGATAAACAAGGAAAGGGGATGGTAATCTGTAGAAAATCCAGATTATTTGGGAAGAAGGGACTGGTTTTCAAAAGTGCTTCAAGGGTGATTTTAGTAGGTTAGATTTGTAGGATTGTTTTTTTTTAAATGTGTATTTGACTTAGAATTTGAAGAGTTTTTGGTATTTGGAGGAAATAAATTTGGGTGTTTTTTTTTTTTATATAGTTGAGTTGTATTTTGTGAACTGATTTTTTTTTTTTGTGTTTCTTGTAAAATTGTATTTCTTAAAATTTGTAGTAATGGGAGTGTTTAGATGTGATGTTCCTCCATCAGGAAGCCCTGAGGAACTGGTGGGGAGGGGAGAGTGCTACAAACCCAAGACAAAATCACTCCCTGAACTTTTTGAGGAGCAAGAATTTACCCACCTTGGTTTTCCAGGGTGTTGAGAGGCTCTGGCCTGGGCAGCAAGGTTTGGATTGGGGATGCTCAGGGAATTTCTGCTAATTCCAAGTTGGTCCAGGTGCTCAGCACCCATGGTGCCCTGCCAGGCCTTTGGGGGAATTTCATATTCCAAGGTGTTCTGTGTTAAAGCCTGGTTTAAAACCTGCACTTTTGCAAAGGCTGTCTGGAATTTGCTGAACAATTCAGATCAATTCTACCTCTGCCAGAGTCAAACAGGAGACTTTGGAGTAGGAGGCTGTGCTTATGCTGCTTGCAGTGAAACTCCCAGCCTGGAATTAATCCCCATCACAATTAATTAATATAAATTACATGTGAGAGTGGATAAGTGGGGGACAGCCCTGCTCTAAAGGAGGGTTAGAACTAGATGGGCATTAAGGTCCCTTCCAACCGAACCTATTCTCTGATTCTCTGCATTATTTATCCCTTAAAAAAAAGGAGAGAAGGGTGGCCTGAACTGATGAGACTCCAGGAATTCCCAGCTCACTCAGCACAGCAAACTGAGCAGCCTGTAAAGGAGACAGAAAGGAAATAGTTAAAAAAGGTAAACTAAAACCAACCCCACACGTTCCATGCAAGCATTCCCTGCAGGAAGCTGTCGGGAGAAGAAGGAGAGAGGGGCTGAAGCTGCTAAAGCCACCAGGATGTGTGGCTGCTGCAGCTTCGCTCAAACTGTGACTTTGGAAACGCCAGTTTACTGCTGCCTCTAAACAGGATGTAAAAAAGTTATCCCCAAAGCCACAAGAGGAAAAAGAAACTCCTGATGAACTGTGAAACCAGGTGCTCTATGCTGGAGAAGCACATTCTGCAGCCCTCTTGTTGCTTTGTTTTGGGGAAATGCGCTGCAACGTGCTCAGTAATTTCCAGTCCAGGTGTGGGCACAGTTGGTGCCCCAAAGAGTTTGTGCTGGGAGGGATATTCCTGTTTGAGGGTGGGCAAAGAGCTGGGGATGCATTCCACAGGGGTAAATTGATAATAAATCAGTTTCTGTTTCAAGCTGTAACAGAAGTTTAGTTTAGGAACATCATATTGGGTGTTTTTTCAGTCAGCCCCCATCTCCCAGGAAGGATTGAGTCCCTACAGGTGCTGCTTGTGGGGTTTAGGCACCAAGAGGGTTCTGAAAGAGCGGAGGGGAAAGGTGATCACCCCAAATATCATAAAAACACTCTGGGCTGGCCTGAAATCAGCTATTTTTCTTCCTAGAAACATTCAGGATCTGAAATATTTGTTATTATGAGAGGTTGAAGCAAAGCAACACTAAGAGTGAATGGTGAAATAGCTTCTGTACCTAAGTATTACAATAATTTTGCTCATGAGAATCATTTTGATCCTTAAAATCTTTGAGGAAGAATGTTAAAAAATATTTTTTTTTTTTTTTACTTTTATGACTTTTTTTGGGTTGTAGGAATTATTTGCTACTTAATCACAAAGCTAAAATAATACAAGAAGTAAGGAGAACTAATTTCATTCTGACTTTATTGGTGAGCTGATAGAAAATTGTGAGAACCTGAGGGTCAGATAAGTCCTGAATTAAAAAAAAAAAAAGGTATAGAATGTACTGAATTATCTACATGGAGTAGGAAAAGTGAGATGCAGAAATAAGTTCTGATTAATGAGACAAAGGGAAATGGTGCAAAACAGATGGCATCCCATTCTGCCTTATGATTATGCATGATGTCATTACAAAACACTGGGATTTTTGTGTTAGGTGATTAGAGACCAAATTAGCAGCTTAACTTTTCCTAAACTTCAGCTTAATTGACAGAATTTTACATCCCATTGGTAGAGGGCTCTGAGAAGCTGTTCCTGAAGCAAAGGCTGCAATGGGGAGTAAAAAAAGGGATTAAAACCTAAGAAACTTTTCTGATTTATCCATCAGATTTTGATTCAGTTAATCAGTTCTAACGTGTCACTTTTTTTGTTATGGAAGGCAAGAATTTGCCTGGATTTCTTGATCAAAATTCCAGTAGATTGGAGTGTTTGCAGTAGGAAGTTGGTTTGAGGAAGGTAGAAAGAAGACAGATTATATGGAGTGTGTGTGTATAGAAATAACAGAGGAAATCTAAATATAGTAGAAAAAGCCCTTAAACATTTTTTAAAGGTTTAAATTTTAAAGGTTTTAAATTTTAATAAAATTAATAATGGGTGAGAAAGACCTGGAAGGAAACAATGTTCAGCACTGACTGAAAACTGGAATGTGTTGGGCAAACAGGAAAAAAATCTCGGAGAAAAAATGCTTTGGAAAGGAAGGATGGAGAGGCTGCTCTGAGGGAGGGTCACGAATGGAAGTGCCATGAATTCCTCCTGGTGCCATCACTTCGGGTGGGTCACAGGAGCACAGAACCAGCACGGGCAAGAGGGACAAGGTTAAAGAAATGACCATGGGAGGGGCTGAAAGCTCCAGGCCTATTTTGGATTTTGCTGCAGCAGGGATATTTGCTTTCCCTGCTGTACTTGAGCACTGGGCATTTCTATTCCTGGAAACGCCCCGAGAATGTCATTCAAACTATTTCAAAACTCAGGAAAATGTCCTGGGTGGTTTTCAGTTTGCATTGCAGTCCCTCTTGTCTCTTCCTTCCAAGACCTCTCTGATAAAAAGCAACAGATCCTGGAGATAAATCCACATTTAATCATTGTGAGAAATATGGGTTGTTGGTTCTTTGACCAAAATGACTTTGCCTACATCTTCTCATCTTCATTTTAATCTTTGGTTTAAATCAGGACAGGAGGAATGTTTCTTAGCAAGATTTTTTTTAATTTTTTCCCCCATCATGATCTGAAATGTCAGAGGAGGGAAAGTTTACTCTTCAGGCATTGAGATGCCTGGTGCCAGTTTGGTTTAGTGTTTTAGTGTAATTTACTCTTTGTTTTTAGTTTTCATCCAGTTTTTAATTAGTCACTTGTGTGTCATATTGATAAATGTTTACTTTAATGTGTGCTATTTGTTAAATGAAAATAGACATAAAGAGAAACCACAGTTTTGCTTTCCTGAATGCTGCACTTCTATTTTAAAATACTTAGTGAATTCTAGATGCCTGAAGTTCCAGGAAAAAGAAAAGTGAAAAATAGGAGTATTGAACATGTTTCATTTACAGGTGAAGTAAAAACAGGAAAATATTCTCACATGGGGAGAACAAAATCTGAATTAACAGTGCAAGTAGAGAGGGAAGAGCACAGATATTATAGGAAATAGGGCTTGGAGGCAGGATCAGCTGTGCCCAAATCCTTCGTGACAGATCCTTGTCTAACTGGCTCTTTACATCACCACTGATGGACTTTCCACAATCTCTATAGGCTCTTTTTTTGTTGTTTTTTTTTTTTTTTTTGGTAATGTCTAATCAAAATCTCCTCCTCAGCAGTTCCAGCCTGCTCCTATTTATCCTTTTTGAAGTGGACACAGGGAGCAAATTCTTTGCAGCTCCCACCCATCTATGTACAAACTTATCACTGCTGATCCTTCCCTTTGGGGTCACCCAGCTCACTTAGCATCAGTTTTATACAGATCATGTTTTCCAGCCTTTTGTTCCTTATCTTGAGAGTTGAGGCAGGGGAAGAATTTCTGGATAAAATATTATGCATTTTATATATTATATATTTTTATTAATATTATATATTTTATAGTTTAAGCAGGGGAAGAATTTCTGGATAAAATATTATGTATTATGTAAAAATATTTTAGTGTTTTCACCCAGTACTTGAGCTGGGTTGAATATTCAAGCCAGAATCAAATATAATAATTAGAAATGAGTTCTGATATCTGGGGTTGGTTTCTGTGGTTGTGGTTATTTATCTTTATTAGGCATTACCATGGGTAATAGGGTCCAACATCAGCGCCCCTCTCTCTGTGCTTTTGTGGAAAGGACAATTTTCAAGCTGTGAACAGCTTTTTATCCTAAATCTGTTGTTTCTACCAAAAAACTCAATGCTGAATCAGGTGGCATTCGAAACATCTTCATGAAGACATCTTACAAACAATTTTTTTTTTTAATTTAAACTGGTTTTGAAGAAGGAAAAATGGACTTTAGAGCAGAGCTTGGTTATTGGCTTGGAAGGGTGTGGGATGCAGGACACTTTCCCTTCCTTCCCCTTCTCCTGACACCTTGTGCATGGAACCATCACTAGTGGATGAGATCAGGCTTTGGGAGGCTGAAATTTTTAGGATTTGACTGCTTTAAAAAAAAAAAAAATGAAAGCAGAGAATCATAGAATATCCTGAACTGGAAGGGACCCACAAGGACCATGGAAGTCCAGCTCCTGGCCTTGCACTGACACCCCCAACTATCCCATAATATCCCAAAATTGCTCTCCATGGCAGAAAATCTGTGCTGCCCTTTCATATCTAAGAATGAGATTATGAGATTATCACAGACTATGAATGTGAAAGGAAAAAAACTCAACCAACCAAAAAACTCCCTCAAATTCTTGCCAAATGTTTTGCTTGCCCAGAGAAAAATATTGGTTCAATATTATTTCACTGATATTAACCCCAGGAAAATTAATTTGTGAGGGAGATAAAAAATCCCTGATGCACATTTCCAGTGTTAGAAAGAAAATTAGGTCCTTTTGATTTTGTGTTTATATAATGCACAAACTTCTACATTTAAGTCACCAGATGAGCAATTAGCTGTTGGGGTCTCTTTGAGAGATTTGTGAAATGTTTGTATTAAAATCAGGGTGATTTTTTTTTTGGTTTTATAATCAAAGTCCCCTGCTTTGTTTCCCATCTATTTTTAGCCATTGGTTTTTCTATTTAACTTTAAATTTTGCTATTTTTATTGACTTTAACACTGCCTCTTGTACCAAAAGGGTGGACATAGGATCCCATTTTGGAAAATCCTGGGCATTTAGCAGCAATCCATGTACCAAAAATTCATGTAAAGAAAAAGCTGGAAAGTTCTCCTTTACATTTTTTTAAATTTCAGCCCTCTGCCCCTCAAGGAATGTCCTAGCTGAGTAAGGAAGCTCAGCTTTTTTGGGACACCAAGGCCCTGAAGGGCATTCCCAGGCTGGCAGGAGCAGATTTTGACTTCCCAACTGTGGGCAAATTCCTCTCCTGATGCCAGAGGATGGTCCCCCCGCTCCACAGTCAACACAGCTTAAAACTGCAGCCACAAAAATCTGTTTGCTCATCACTTTAGTCTTCCCTGAGCGTGCCTAAGTCAAGAATAGATTCTCCCCCAGGCCAGGATTTGCCTGATGTGACTCGTGGTGTTTGGAGGCAGAGCTGGAGCTGCCCTGGGAGCCGGGAGTGCCATGGGCAGCCCTGGAGCTGAGCTTCCCTCTCCTCCTCCCAGCTCTGGTCCCAGCATCAGCAGATCCCTCTTTGCTCCCTCATTTTCAAGCTGGGGTTGATGGCTGAACCTGAATGTGCAAGCAGAGCTCAGATTTGGGGTGGTGTTGTCTTGATAAAGGAGGCAGTGGCTGCACGTTGGAGCTTCCAACTCAAAAGATGAATTCAATGTTTTATTTCCCGTGCGTAGGATGATAAATAGGAAAAGGGAGAATAAAAGGCAGCTTTTAGCCACAGATCCCACTGGAATGTGCCAATAAGCAGAGTCCAGTGAAGCTCCTCTTTGAGATATTGTTGTTATTTTGAGATGTGATGCTGCAAAAAGAGCTTTGCCCTAGGGAGAGAAGCACAAGTCTGGGCTGAAGCTGAAGGAGCTACCTGGTTCCAGCAGTGATCCTTAAAGTTTCTTTGAACTTAATCACCTGTCATTCATCAACAATTCATCACATGGCTCTATAATATTGTTATTTGCTCTGCTTTGCAGGACAGCACTGCAGGCAGTGGAAGGAACAGATCCCTTTGCCACTGCAGTCACATCACCCTCTTATTTCAGTGCCTTCAGGAGACCCAGCTTGATTTGTTTATTCCCAATTAATAACATATTTTATTATTGTTCTAACAATGCAATTACTTCAATTGGGTGGTAAAAAAACAAAAGAGCAAAAACATTCCAGGGAAAAGTGCCTATGGAAAGCTTGTCAAAGTGTCAGTGACCCTCCAAGGCTGCTCCATTTGTCACAAATGGCTTCGTTAATGCCCAGCCCCAGCAGCACTTAGACTTAATGCTCAGCTCAAAGCCAGACAATGGGAGATAAACACTTGATAAAACATCTATTGTCATATTTATCATTTATAACATGCAGCAAAAGCCTGCTGGAGCATTTATTGGGTGCTTGGAGGTAGAGTGTTGTCACCAGTGCCACCCAGGCTGGAGGCAGGGCTGGGCTCAGCCTGGCTGCCAGGAGACCTGGTGGGTGCAGGGATCAGAGGAAGAGGAGGGAAAGGGAGAGATGGAAAAGGAGAGGAGAGGGAGAAGATGGAGAGTCTGAGTGTGCCAGCACAGCATCAAGGGGACAAGGAGAAACTGGGTTCATCCTAAAGGTTTTTATAACCAGCAGGAAAGTGTGTGAGGGATGAGAGGAAAGATTTAGGAGAGGTTTTTGGCACGCATTAGCTCTGAGCAGTGCTGGAACCGTCCTGCTCTGTCTGGGTGCCAGTGCCACAGTCCTGCTGGTGGAGCAGCTGCTGGGCTCTGCTCAGGCTCTGGGCAGAGCACTGCTGCCAGAAATGCACCCCAGAGCCTCAGGAAGCAAAATTCAGGTGCTGTTTGGTCAGAGAAACAAATAACTTTTGACTGCTTGCTCTTCTTCCATGGCAGCTGTTTCTAATTCCCCACATGAGACAGGGTTCCAGAGCACTCCTCCAGAGGAAAAATCCCTACTATTATAATTTTTTCATCACAGCTTAAACAGTTTCAGTTTTAAAAGAGGAGAAAAATAAGGATAATTTGCTAGATCTGATTTCTGATGCATTTTGTTCAGTGTTATGTAGCCACATTTTTTCTTTTCTGTGGGAAATTTGATACATTACTTGAAGTTAACTACATACAAGAGAATACTAAATAAATTCACTTTATGTGCTTCCCTAATTAGTTTTCAGTCATGTAATTCTCTTCAATGTGGAGCTGAGAAATCCCCAAGTCTACCTTGATGTAGTTAGTGTCACATACACTGATCATGTGAAATTGAATTTGAATTTACTACTAATATTTAAACACGAAAGCTGACTTGAACCGTATTTCCCCCTTGGATAGAGATGTCACTGCTCCCTGTAATGAGCAGCATTATGTTGAATACTAAAGCCAAGAACAACCAAGTTGCAGGAATGGGGCATTAATCTTGGAGAACTGTGGAATTTTGTGCTTCAGACAATGCAGAGTCTTCACATTCCTTCTTAGACTTTAATTACTTGAGATAAGGGTTTTGCAGCGTGTATTGCTTGAGCGTATTTGGTGGAGATGGAGTGGGAATACTGAGATCCCCAGGATCTCTTGGATAACTGTAAACTGACTATAAGCACAAAGCTACATAATTTATATCACCTTCAGCTGTTGGGTGTATAAAATGTAAGAAATTGCTGTCCAGATCTTCCTGACTTTACCCCCAGATCTGAAGGTGTGTGTGGGGTCCTGCCAGTCCCACACCCGGGGGAGAGGGAGATACTGAGTGTGGGTTTGATACCACATTCCTCCTCTTACAACCATTTCACATTCCTCAATTAATTAAATCAAAAATCTGAGTGTCTGTCACCTCACCTCACCTGGGGGGAATCTGAGGTTTTGGGGAGGAATCAGCAGGAATGATTCTCATAGACTGAATACAACAAAATACTGCCAGGGTTTCTTTCTGCAGTTTTTGGGGTGTTCTGTTTGGAGAGATGGGACAGGAACTGCTGGAGTTGGCACTTGGATGGCACTGAAATGTGGTGTAATTTATGCTGCTGCATCATTAACTCCTCACCTGAGTAGATAAAAACACCTGGATGACTTTAATGATCTTTGCAGTACTTGGCTCTGTTATCGCTCAGTATTTGCTGATCAACTCATGCGCAAATTTATACAGGGAAGGAAAGAAGCTGGAGCAGGAGAAAGCAGAATTTGAAATGTCACTGTTGAATCTCTCTGGAAATGTTTAGAAAAAGCAGGATTTAAATCTTTCTCAGTACCTTTGGAAAGGGTGAGTTCCACTGAAAAACCTGCACAGTGAGGATGTGGGGGACCCCAAGCCAGCTTCAAAATTCCTTGAGGGGTCCATGCTCTGTAATCCCCCAGACTGGTTCCACTCTCAATATCATCACCAGATTAATTGCCACTCATGCTGCAGGTAGAACTAATGAGGAAGGTAATTATTCCTTCTGTCATAGCTGGGGGAGGAACTCAACACTGCACAATGAGGAACAATAATTTTGAGGACAAAATACCAAATCATCTACAGAATCTTAATGGAAACAAACCCCAATGCATCGAAAATGGAGTTTTGTGTGTTTTTATAGCTTTTTTCCCAATCCTTTCTACAAATCCATCCAGATCCTTTATTTACTTATAAATGGGGTGTGGTAGATTTGTTCCTTAACACGCTGGATTTGCTTTTCTACTTAAAGACTTTGAAGATGTTGTTTCTAAACTAATTTACTGAACCCGCATAAGATTAAAAAAATTCTTCTTTGCGTGAGGAATCCTTAAAAGTGGCAAAAAAGCAACTGGTAAATGAGTGAGTTGTGACCCATTCATGGGAATTTCCATACATTGATTTAGGCTTTGTTGTAAAACAGCCTTTTGGGTGACTCCTGTCACACCTTAAAGAAGGAGTTAGGTTGAAATCAAGTGCTATTTTTTTTATAGAGAAGTGAGCTCTGAATGCAGAGCTGCATCTTTCTGTATCAGGCTGGGTGCCTGCTGCAAGGAGAACCCAAAAATTTGCTTGGTGAAGCTGTTTTTTGGCCATCTCAGAATGGATGAACTCCTCTTGCTGCTGTTTTCTCAGCAGCAGTTGGGCTGGGTGTCTGCAGGAGGAGGATTACACTGCATCTGGCAAAGGAAATTACGGATTAACATGTGCATTATGGAGAAGAAACATTACAGGAAAACTGTCATTTGTATTTTACAAGGAAATAATCCTTTAAGTCTCTTAGGGCTGCAATAACTCCTCCGTTTCACTCCCCTTTTGGAATACCCTGTGAATCCTCACGTCAGAATTAGTAACAAACAAAACAAAGCTCAGAGGAATCTGGACTTTTTCAACCAGAAAGGTCAGCACTAGAGAAGAGATTTTAGAAAATGTTCCAGGAGCTACCAAAGGAGCACCCCCACAGCCAGACCTGGGATTTTGGGAGTTCTCCAGGTGCTGAGCATGGTGTGGATTTATCCAGCTGCCTTTCTCCCTTCCCACAGTGAGAATGTGGAGTGATGCCCTGCAGAGGGCCTCAACCACTTCCCAAAGCCTGAAGGAGACTGGTTTAGAGGCCACAGGCTCAATCTGTAATTTTGCTTGTTAATATTTCCCAGGAGAAACAGTGCTTGGAGGTCTGGAAACATTTTAGGTTAGCAAAATACCTGCTAACTCCTGCTCGCCTTGGCTCCTGCAGCAAATCATGGTTAAACTCAATGGTCTTTGAGGTGTTTTCCAGCCTTCAAGATTCTGGGAAATCATGGTCGGGTTCAATGACCTCAGAGGTCTTTTCCAGCAGAAAGGATTCTAAGGCTGTGTGTTGCTGCCTCTGGTTTGCAGTGAGAAGGTCCTGCCTGCAGCACCCAACTTCCCAGAACAGCTCAGGAAGGGCCTAAATTATTTTCTTCCCCAGCACTGGATTAAAGACTTTAGAATTGCAGTCATTAATCCAGAGTGGGGATTTCTGCTGGAAACAGCCTCGTGCAGCTCCTTTGCCCAGACTTTGCTGTGGAACCATCCAGTGTCTGTTGAGTCACTGCTCCAAGCTGGCTTGTCACTGTGGAACAGGAATGCTGGACCTTGGGTCACGGCATCCAGCCATTCCCTCCATGGGATTGTGGCATTTCTCTTCAGCAAAGGCCTTGGAAGAACCTTCCAAATCCCATTTTGGCATTGCAGCTCTGCCACTCTTCCATCTGCAGTGCTTGCTGTTTTCTGCTGGCCAGAGGGTCACTCTGTGCTGTGTTGTGAGGAAAACAATTTTTAGAAGTCCCCAGAAGAAGCAGTGTGACTCCAGGCTTGGCTGAGGAATGCCACGGACCCAGTAAACATTTTGATGTTGACTTCAGAGCTCTGGTTGGAGAGGCAGCTCTACATGTGCTGGTGGTGGCTTCTTGCTCTGCCTTCAAGATTGTCACCTCCTTCCGAGCCAAGCACTGAACTGGGAGGGAATTCTGAGGGAAATCCAGCCAGGGATTGGGCCAGGGATCTAAATTTCCACCCTTTGTGAGAACGCTGGCTTTGGCCATGGTGGTGTGACTCAAACCCAACATGGCAGAATGTTTTTTGTCGGGAATGCTGTCATCTCCCCGTTGGATATTTGGCTGAGCTAAGAGCAGCTTTAAGCAACAATCTGTATTTTTTTAGCCAATTCTACATCTATATTTATTTTTTTAGAGGTTTTTTGGCCTTCTTTTCCTTTTAAAGAATTCCTTGGTGTCTCTTTTCCAGCCTTCCAAGAAACAGTTAAATGACTGAACCTCAAAGGTTCGAGCACTTCTACAAACAACAGTCACAGGGAGGAAAATTAACGGTTTTCTGTTAATGACTCATATTAGTCCTCTTTGGTGGTCCGAAGCAATGGATCAGAAATTTTTTTTCTTTTTCTTTTTTTTCCCCCCGTTTCTTCCACATGCCTGTCATTGGGCTGCTTTTCTGATTGCTAGTTTTGTTGTTTAAAATGTCACTCTCTTTATTCACCCTTCTCCCCATAGAATCTTTAAAACTAAATGCAGGAAAAGTGGAATATACCTGTCATTTAGACCAGCTAGAACAAAGGTTGATAGAAAATACATTCCTAGTTTGAAGAGGCTTCCCTGCTGATTTTGTTTATCAGAAAATGGCAAGTTTTGTTCCTAATGGACTGAAATTTAAATAAAATCTGACTCTGGAAATAAAAGCAGCCATTATGACAAAATAAAATTATATATTTTATAGGAGAAATTGAATTAAAATGCTAGTTTCCTTTGGTTAAATTCTTTTACATAAGGAAATGAATAAACGAGAGAGAGTGGAATAGAATGAGATAGAAAGCTGATTGTTGAAGTAAGCTTTTTAAAAATCAATAATCTCTTGTAATTTATATTTTTGAAAAAACTTTGAACAGACTTCCATACGATATCTTGAATTATAGCTACATTTCTATGTTTCCTTTCATTAGGAGTTGAACTGGGGGTTAGAGTTTCCCCCCTGGGATTTCAGGTTCTTATCAGGCTGTGGGTTTGGACTACAACCTTCTAAAAAGCAAAGCGTCTCCGGAACCCGAGTAATTTGAACAATTTTATTTATTAGTATTAATTAAATAATTATTTTTTCTAAAAATGAGGTTATTTTACATGCCAGGATGGGAACTGAACTGTGAGGGGAGCTGATGGAGCCACATCAGGGCTGGGGAAGGTGATGGTTGGGGAGTAATCTCCCTGTTGGAGACTTGGCTTACAGGAAGATACTTCATCTGAATTCAAGAGGTTTAAGATTCATGTCCAAAAAAACCAGTGTTTAGACCTAAAATTAACATTTCTGTACACAAATGTGTGCTTTCACAGCAATTTGTGGGCCTTACCTTGGCACAGAATGCTTGAGAGGCATCCTTGCATTCCTCGCAGGTGGAGGGGTTGTCCAGATTTTCAGTGGCACTGGTTTCCCTAAAAATAAATGGATGGTTTTGAGATAGACAAGTAAAGGAATCTGTAAACCCTAAATTATTAATTAACTTTAAATGGAGGGCTAGGGTTGCATGGAGCTGTTATAACAAAATTTAAAATGCATTCACAGGCAGGTCACGACTCTAATTTGCAAATTTCCCATCCACGAGCAAAAGGTGCTCATGGATGAGAGGTCAAGAGGTGGTGAGGGGTAGTTCCTACTTCTGATTTCAATTCAACATTCCACCTGGGTCCTAGGTGAGACTGCATGGGGAAAGAAGTCCCAGCATATTGCAAATCCTAATTCAAACTTAAAGAAAAAATACATTAAAAATCCAAAAATCCATTCTTGAATTCTCCTCTGCTCCCTCAAAATTATGGCATTTTCCCAGTGCAGTGTTTGCTACTGGGATGGAGGATGAGGGAGGTCTGAGAGCACCAAAACGTTGGTTCCTGCACTTCTTGGTATGATGGGAAGAACGACGTGCTTCCATGGAACCTGGCAGTGGAAATGTCACATGGCAGCCATGAGGCCTGGGTGTGACTGGAATGGCATCATTATCCCCCCAGGAATCCCTGTCACCCTGAGTGTCAGCAGGGCTATAATTATTGTCTTCTTTAACCAGCAGCTGGGGACATCTGTTAGCAGATGTTTTAAAAGTGCTTTGAAGATGAAATATAATAATAATAATAATAATTTTTTTTTTTTTTGTGGCTGTCCACAGTGGTTGCTGTGATCACAGAGTGTCTTTCTGACATGTCCCTGATGACAAAATGTCCTGTTGGCTCTGGAGAGTTGGGAGCAACTCCTCTGTCCCGCAGGGATGTGTAGAAGGATCATATTTTGGGCAAAAGCTGGTGCTGGCATGGCTTCAGACCTGCTCATCCTGGTGGTTTTGGGAGGATGGAGGTACCTGGGACATTTTTCCCCCCCAGAATTCCATCCAGTGTGTCAGTGGGGTGTCAGGGCTGTGGGCTGGCACTGGTCACACCTTCACACCAGCAGCTGCTTGATCCTCCCTCCAGTGAGGAAATGTGGAATGAATCAAGGAAATTGCTATAAACCCACTGGTTCCTGATTTCCTGATTCCTGCAATAGCATCACACAGGATTCTAACTTTTATTATCTTTTTTTCTCTTTTTTTCCTCCCCAGCTTACTGGTTTGTGAGGTTGTAGTTTAACAACTGGTTTTGCTCTTTCACTTTCAACTGAAGCCTAAGCCAAAACTGAGCTAAATTGAGCTTCCCAGGTCTATATTTAGGCATCCACATGGAAGGGGCGTGATGTTCCCCGTGCGCCCTTAATGGGCTTCACAGAGCACCCACTGAAACGAGGGGGTGTGAGAGAACATTCCACCTTTCCAGCTCCTGTCTTAGGCTCGGAATATCAGGTTTCAAGC
The DNA here is from genome assembly GCA_034509185.1 of Euphonia xanthogaster. Taxonomy (NCBI): domain Eukaryota; kingdom Metazoa; phylum Chordata; class Aves; order Passeriformes; family Fringillidae; genus Euphonia; species Euphonia xanthogaster. The sequence continues at coordinate 2,490,165 of JAYDZK010000274.1, forward strand.
CTAATTTTAGCAGATTGAACAGAAAGATTTAATCTTTCCCAAGGACAATCCAGTTTCCAGGATTGTCGCTCAGTGTTGGGGATGTTGCTTGCACACAGGTGGGAGCGCTCCTGCTCGGTGGAGGGCAGGAAGGTCACCAAGAGCTTCTTGCTTCCCTCTGAAGCTCTCAATCTTCTGAAAACCTTCAAAAACATTCTCTGGTCTCTTGTCCAAGGGTAATCAAAGCTGGAGGAGTTGTTTACATGCCCCTTTTTAGAGCAGTTCACCCCCCTTGAAGATGAAACCACCCTGAGTAACTTCGACTGCCCCATGAGCAAATCCTGAGGGAGTGTTTGGTAATCAGGAGATACAGAAATCCCTGTAAGGTTTGTGGGCAAAGCCTAAGCCCAGACAAAGAGTTTCCAGAAAATAAATTGCTTGTGTTAATCCTACCATTTAATCTTCAGGTTTTCTTCTTCCCAAACAAACCTGCACTGGCTGAACTTGCTTGTAGCACAGCCAGCAAATACACACGCTTGTATTTTAACTCTCATTGAGGAGGGCTCAGTTTCTTCTTTCCCACTTGTCTATTTTTTTTTTTAATTATTGTTATTTTATATTTGATTACATCCTATTATATCTGATACTTACCAGAATTAAGCTCTCCTCACTGTAATGAAACCTCAGTGAGCCTGGAGGGCTTTGGCAAAAGTAACCTCGGGCTCGTTTTTTGAGATGGTTTTGCCAAGCCCACACAGCTCTAATTATGTCTTTTCACTGGCCTGGTTTAAACTGTCCCCTCTTTCCAAAGTCTTTTGTGTGTTATTCAGGAATGCATTGTTACAATGAGCACAGTATGTTTAGAGTAAGTTTAATTGGATTTGGTAGCCAAGCAAGTGTACGTTTTTATTAGAGGTACTGACGGCTTCCAGTGGAGATAATATTTATACAGTGGTCCAGAATTGTTTGCATTTAGGAGAATAAATAAAATGAATAATATCCAAACAAGATAATTAAAATGTCAATTACAAAGTACCTTTAATTTGCTCTGGCTTTTGATTTGCATGTTCCTTCCTTTACTTCGAAGACAAAGAAAAATACACTCGATACCAAATTTCCAGCTCTCAAATATATCACATAATGTGATATATTAGCAAGTTACCTCCCTTTTGCACTGTATTTACAGTAAGATGGCAGAAGAACACCCGTATTTGCATATTGGGCCAGTTTTTTTAGCGCACAAACATTTTCTGTCTGGCTTGGTCAGATGTTGACTTTCATTTTTGTTAAATCACAGCATTATGGATGAGGAAAAAACCCTCAAACCAAACCTAAACGCAGAGAGAAATCCTTCAAGTTGTATGGAGTACTGGCTAAAGGCTGTGATGGACAGGTAGTTGTAGAAAATGCATTTCATTTGCCACTCAGCTCTCTTTATGTAGGTATCCATATATCATTTTCCAAAAAAAAACCACATTAAACAAAATAACCTGTCCTGTTATTATATATATATTATATATAAGATGTCTTGCCCTAAAGAAGTGGGAGTAGCACTGTTTAAATTTTGTGTTTGGAGCTTCCAAGGCAAGGATGAGGTGACAGAAGGCCATAAGATTTATTAAAACCTTTGTGAGCCTGTTGCTTTTTACATTCCTGGAGTTTTGTCTTTGTTTCCGACACAGTCAGCACTTCTAAAAATGTGTAATCTGCAATACCTGGGGCTATGTTTGTGTTTTGAAGTAGCAAAGTCTTTCTTGTGAGTCCTAAAAATGGTCATTTCTGAGCAGGTTGGGCATCTTCTGTCTCTTTATTTTGCTGTTGTTTTGGCAAATCTGATTTTTTTTGACTCTTGCCGTGCCCGTACCATGAATTAGTTGTCGTCAATAATTATACTCTCCATTTTGATCTTCTGTGTGGGTACTTGGCAAAATCTGTAGGGACTACTCGAGATGAAAGGGTTGCTATGCAAATAGGAAATCTTACTCCCCAGTATTTGTCACCAGTTGCAAAGCACAGATTTGGAATGAGCCGTTGTGTGGCATCCTAAGTAAATAGGGATGCTGGGCGAGCACAGCCTGTGGGGCTCCGAGACAAGTGGGAAAAGCAAGTTAAGCTTTTTATTTTTATAATAGTTATTGCTACTCTCCATTTATTTTTATTTTTTTTTGTTGTTTCTGGCGGGCTTTGTTAAGCAGATCTTTATTCCCAGAGACTGAAATGTACTCCTCTTTCTTTTTCCTTGAAAATTAAAAGCTTCTACCTTAAAGAAGTGAATGATACATTATCTGCTGTCTCTAAATTGAACCCATTTGGAGCTATTTGCATCCTGTAGAAACCTACAGCTGAGTGCTGTGCTCAGAGGTGTAATGACTGGTTGTCACAACACGCTGGAGGTGGCCCCATAACAAAATGATCCCCTGTCAATCCCCTTGCAGGAAATGCTCTGGCAACCTGTAATTCAGCCTCAGTATTAACATCCTGCCTGGGTTTTGTTAAATAGCACTTTCTAGGAAGTAGATCTGCTGAACTTGTGCTTAATAATGTTTTAAGGGGAATATTTGATGGAAGTTTGAGAAAGCATCACATGGGGTTAACAGTGATTTGTCATTTGTTTCTAATTAAAGGACTTAATCTCTTATCACTGGAACAGCCTATTTTTTTTAATACTAAAGGCACAGATGTGAATAGAAACATATTAATGAGATGTCATACTACACAGTCATTTAGTGTTTTGTTTAACTTAAACATAGCAGAAAATGTGCATCTGAGTAGACACATGTAATGACATTGAGATAGAATTCTAATTCCCTGCATTTGCATAACCTTTCACAGCTTCCACCTTGCTGCAGTTATCCTATACCCAAAATTGCTGCTTGTTACAGCAGTGAAAAGGTCTGAAATCACACCATGACTTTGTTTCCCTGTTCGAGGGGCTGGGGTTGGCCTCAAACCAAACATGGGCCTGTTTGACTTGGCTGGTTCCTCTTAAGACTAGAAAATAAAAAGTGTGTCCAGTTTGGCAGTCATGGCAGTTGTTCTTGTAAAGTGATGAGGAACAAGGACTGACCTCATCTTTAGATATCAGACATTCCAGGTACATGGCAGCCACTCTAAACATCCAAAAAACTGTGAAAAAGTGGTGCAAACTAGTTTCGGAATCACTAAATCATTGAGGCTGGGAAAGCCCTCCAAGGTCATTGAGTCCAGCCTGTGACCAAACCCCACCTTGGTCACGCCCAGTTTTTACTTGGACACTTCCAATTTGCAAGAGTAAATCTTGTCATGTGGGTAGGAAAGGTCCCTTTGTATTAATTTAGTGATTTAGACCACGAACTTAAACCCACATTTGACAAAATTTAAAAATAGTTAATATTTAAGAGTGTTTGAGCTGCTGTGCCTGTTTCCCTTAGTGCTTTGCTTTGTTATTTTCATAGTGGGAGACAAATTGTAATGGGTTACATCCCTTCCTTTATGACAAACTGTTTCTTTTGGCTAGGGTGGTTATGAAAATTAAGGCTGTTCATTCAGAATTCCAAATTTTTCCCTTTCCTCACATGCACTGTAAGTTTCCATTAAAAATGAAAGCAATGACATGCTAAAACCAGTCCTGGCTTATAGAATAAGAATTAAGAACAACTGTAAAGCAAAATTAGATTGTTTTAACATGCAGAGGTTTTTGTCAGGTGACTCAGACCTTTGGCTGTTGCTCACAATCAAGAGCAGCTCGTCACTTGAGGACTCCATAAATGTTTCCTGGCATTATGAAACATCCTTTGAGAGCAAAGGACAGAAATGTGTTGGTTTTATTTAGACAAACATTCTCCTTTTGTGAAGATGTTCTTTGTTTCTTAATGGAAAGATTGTAATGCGAGTGAGAATATTTCAAATTTTTTGCAGAGGCTGTCAAATACAACAGAACTGGATAGCCTTAAAAGTTAATAAAAATAATTGAAAATTTGAGTGCTTATGTGCACTGGCTAAGAAGGAAAATTGGATTCAGTTTTGGAGATAAGACCTTTGGTGTTCAGTCTTTGGTTTTCTTATTTTAGTCATTCACATCTTTCGATGCTGAGAGAAACTCAAAGGGCTGCACCACAAACTGCAAACAAAACCTGGGGGTCAATCTGGCTTTTCCAATTCACCTGTGCTTATTGGATGCTCAGGAATGTGATGATGACAGAACTCTTTATTATCAGGGATGTCCCCACATCTGGCAAGGAAAATGTTGTGCACTTTTAGGATCACAACAACAGCTGTGCTGGGTTGCTTGAGCTTCATATCTAGGAAACAAAAATTAATTTGTGCCAACTCAAATGCAGATTATTGAACCTATTTCTTCTCTTCTCCCCATAAAACAGCAGAGTAAAGCCCAGGAAGGACAAATCTGTGCAGATTTGCCCCAACCTCTCCATCCAGCCTGAGGTCTGCGTCTGATGGAGAGTTCTCGTCCTTTCAAATGTGCAGGGAAAGTTTCAGCCCAGAGTTTGCTCAGTGTTTCTGGCCCTCTGTAAAAGTTTGAAAATGGCTCATAAATGGCAAGAAGGCAGTTTGTATACAGGAAATGTAGCCTGGCAATAAAAGCCTGTTTTGAAGTACACAACATGGTTTCTGAATAAATATTTCTTTAATGCATGTAATTACCGGATCAGCAGAATAAATGTGGTCATGTCCTTGTAATTAATACATTGTCAAAAGTTCATTTAAGTATAATAATTTCACAGCAAAACTGCTGCCTATGTAGTTTGTGCCATAATTTGCTAAATTAAGTGCAATAAATATAAAATTATTGGTAGATATATATATATTTTAAGTTCTTATTCATTACAGCACGCTATCTAATACATTTAAAGGGTTTTTTTTTCCTTAAAAGAAAAGCCACTAAAAAGTGCTGTAATGATGTTTTTCTTCTTTTTGCTAAAGGAAAAATATTAAAGCAGCACCACTTAGTATGGCAGCTGCAATTGGCAAATATTTAGTTAAGAATTGTGTAATGAAGTTGGCAGAGGCTTGAAGATCCAGTGAGGAATGCACAGAGAAAGATGCCTGTTTATCCATTGTAGAAAAGCAAAATGTTTTTTTTTCCTGGATTTGGTGTCAGACTCTTTCAGTTGTACCCAGAGCTAATTACAGGGCTGAGTTCAATGTTACACCTGTACTGAGGTTTTAGCAGTGGGGAGAGCGTTGTTCTTGACTTTTGGAGCTTATTTGGAATAATTCTGAAGAAAATTATCCTGATTCTTCGCTGCCAACCCAGAGTGGTGACTTTTGGTGGCTTGTTTCGTGGTGTCCAGGGAAGCAGAGGCTGTGCAGTGGGGATGTGACCATGGATAGTGGTGGTGGTCCAGCCCAGACTACCTTGAAATGTCACTTTGTTCTCATTCAGAGCCTGTGTTAATGAGGGAGGGGCTGAGCATTGGAAGGGGCTGTCCAGGGAGGTTTGGAGTCCCCATCCTGGCATGGCTCAGTGCTCTGGGCTGGGGACAAGGTGGGGATTGGGCACAGCTTGGACTCCATGGTCTTGGAGGGTTTTTCAACCTAAATAATTCCATGATTATGTCCTCAGAGCCTGGTCAGAGATTAGTTTCTCAGCTGTGACATTAGTCTCACACAATGACTAATTCATGTTAAAAATAGATCTAGGCTTCAATCCCCCAGTTTCCAAGCCCGTGCTGAGCTGGTGCTCACAAGACCGCGCTTTTCCCATATGACGTAACCCATGGAATGACCGACGGAGTTTACAATGTTTGTAGTCACAGCCTTAAACTTATCCACTCAGTAGAAGCTTCTTATTCTATTCATGAAGACAGAAAAGGCAAAGTTTTAATTTCTCACTGAAATGTCCTAAAATTTGTTGGCTAACAGAGTTTAGTACATGGGTCAGTATTCAACAAATATGGACTAGGAAGGAGTTGGTGTGTTTTCAGCTGGAGCTGGGACCAAACCAAGCCAACCCACCCAGACCTGGCTGGATGAGCAGGCTCAGAGAGGGCAGCAGTTCATGGGAGGATGGAGCTGTAAGCCCAGGATGCCTGTGAGGAGTGATAGAGCCTGCAGGGCTCTCTGAGGCTTTTTTTGGTGATAACACCTTTGTCAGTGACCTGAGGAGGCCACAGGGGGAACTCTCAATATGTTTGCAGAACTTCCTGCACCTTCATTTTTCATAATGAGGGTGGTGAGGCCCAGGGTCCCCAGAGAAGCTGTGGCTGCCCCTGGATCTCTGGAAGTGTCCAAGGCCAGGATGGATGGAGCTTGGAGCAGCCTGGGGTAGTGAGAGGTTTCCCTGCCCGTGGGAAGAGATGAGTTTTAAGGTCCCTTCCAACCTAAACCATTCAGCTCCTGTCCTCTGTGATCCTGGGCAGTCAGAGCAGGGATGTGACCTGTGACCACCTCCCTTAGCTCAGAACTTTGGCTGGGACAGGGGGATGAGGGACAGCCAGCACTCCTTGGAAAGCTGGAGCTTCACACTGCACAGGTGGAAGAACGTTTTCCCCATGAGGGTATCAAGCAGGGCGGGAGTTTTTCCAGAGTAGCCATTTCCACCTCGGATGTTTGCAGGGCAAGAGTGGATCAAATACTCAGCAACAGCCTTGGACCACAGAGCTGACCCTGCTCGGGCCGGGGGTCATGGCTGAGTCCTCCTAAATTTTTCTGTGATCCCACAGATGTGAGGACCAAAAAAAATCCCAATCCCTAAACCTGAGGCACGCTTATCTGTTCTGACTTACACCCCAGGAGTAAATTACAATTTGTAACGAGGATTCCAAACGATCCCTGACGTCTGTCAGCTCCAGTTGGAGCACAAGGAATGCTGCATTTCAGTGCTAACAGCTCCATTTGCTCCAGTGAGATATAAATGTTCCTTGACCTCAAACACAGGTCACAGAGCACATGTGACATCTTGTAATTAAGCTAAAAGATTCATTGACAAACACCGTTTGAGTGCTGAGATTTAGATGGTTACAAGAAACCATAAAAAATGTTGTGATCCTGCAGGGAAATTGGCTCCAATGGGTCTATTTTATGTCTTGGCTTTGAGACATTGTATGCAGCAAGAGCAAAGCAGTGCTGCTCATAAAGAGTGGAACATTAATTATATACATTTAATTTTATGTAACTTGTGGAAAACATAAGAAAACTCATGTATTGTAAATGTATTTTTTTTTTTCCTGAAGGGATTTTCCATTATTATTTTATGATGATAAAATAAGGTGTTCTGATGAACTCTCAAAATAATTTTTATATTTATATTTACGTATTTCAGTAATATTGAGTCAATAAAGATGGTATCAGGAAATCTATGAACTATAATGAATTTTATTTACATTTTTATTATAGCACTAACTTCACATCGGTTCCCTTCAAGTGTACAGTTGAAAAAAAAAAGTGCAAATCATCTCTTTTTAGGAAAACTACCCGAAACATCTCAATCACTTTTATAATGGATTCTTTATTGCAGTGTTAGAAAATATTTACATCGAGACAAAACGCTCATCAAATGAAGTCATGTTCTGGGAGAATAGGGAAAATGGATTAATGGAAGGGGAATGGTGAGAACTGGTCCTTGCTTCTACAGCCTTTTTCTGGAAAACAGTAGTATCTATATAGGAGGATGAGTTTCCCTCAGCATGGAGAGAAGTTCCAGAGCTCGGTCTGCAGCACAGAGCCACTAGATGAATCTCTTTCCCCTAAAAATTGTGCTTCAGGTTTGTCATGAGTGTATAAACTGGGTTTGATGGTGGTTCATGGAATCGCAGAAAAGTTTGGGGTTGAAGGGACCTTAAAGTTCATCAGTTTCACAGGCAGGGACACCTTCCACAATCCCAGGTTGCTCCAAGCCCCAGTGTCCAGCCTGGCCTTGGGCACTTCCAGGGATCCAGGGGCAGCCACAGCTCCTCTGGGCACCCTGTGCCAGGACCTCCCCACCCTCACAGGGAAGAATTCCTTCCTGTTAATCCAATCCTCTAATTTTAACCCCTATTTGACACTAATTAGGTGTTGTCAAAGTATAGTCTGAAGTCATCCTCACTGAGATGCTTTAATGCCAAAATGAGCCAACTGTGCCCCCACAAGAGCTTTTACCAAAGTTCCTGGTGAAACGAGTGCTTTGTTGCCTGCGAGAAATTTTCAAGGTGGATGGACAGCAGTCACTTGGCAGAAAGGTTTTGGGACTTGATGTTCCAGAGCTGTTAATGCAGGGATTGTGGATTGGAACCTGGGAGGAAAATGGCATTTCTGGCAGGGAGGGCTCGGCCACCTCCAAACTGGTGTTGCTTCCCTTGGAAGCATTGGTGGCGTTTGTTTAAGGCAGCCATCTGGTCAGCACGGGAGTAAAATGCACCATATTGCATCCCCAATAACATTTAAACTGTTTGCAATCTCAATAAACTTTTAACTTTTTGAAGCACATGCACAGGGGGGCACTCAGCCACTACGTGAGCCTTTTTTTTCCTTCCTCGCTGCTGTTGGAGGGAAAATCAGGTTCACGTTCCCAAAAGCTGGAAAGTCGACAGCCAAAAATAAAAATAAAAAAAGCAGGCCAAGAGCAGCAAAAACCTCCTGAAAACCTCTGGTAGCTGCTTTCCAGTTCTGCTTTATTCATCCTAGCACTACAGCTTGGGGCTGGGCTGATGGATTGGGAGCTGCAAGGTGTGGAACTCAATGGTTTTCTCCACAGGGGGAGATGGGAGGAGGTTTTTCTGGAAACTTTGGTTTTGGGAGTGTGCAGAAGTGTCTCCAATGTGCAGGCACTAAGCAAATATATAATTTTTTCATTCTTCTTTTTTTTTTTTTTTTTTTTTTTTTTTTTTTTTTTTTGCTTTT
>JAYDZK010000274.1:2499063-2512595 GCA_034509185.1 Euphonia xanthogaster
TTTGGTTTTTTTTTTTTTTTTTTTTTTTTTTTTTTTTTTTTTTTTTTTTTTGGCTGTTGCTGTGTACTTTCCACTCTGGATTATTTTCCTGTGAGGGTGGGCAGAACCCTGGAACAGGTTGCCCAGAGGAGCTGTGGCTTCCCCTGGATCCCTGGAAGTGTCCCAGGCCAGGATGGACAGGGCTTGGAGCCCCCTGGGAGAGTGGAAGTTGACACTCTGACAAGACACCCTGCCATGGCAGGAGTGGATTGAGATGGGCTTTAAGGTCCTTTCCAACCCAAACCATTCTGGGGCTCTATGGATGAAAAAATGAAGCATTCCTTGTTGCATTTCTACTCTTGGGAAAGCACCAGAAATAATGGAAAAGCAATTTATTTCACCTGTTGATTCCTCTGCTTTTCCTCTTCTCTCCCATTCCATTTCAATCCTGATGTCCACAACTAATTTTAATTTTATCTGAACACATCTCCTGCATCCTTTGTGTGGCTGCTCTGGTCTGGCTGTGACTACCCAGGACAAGGACCTTGCTGTGACTTTATCATGGACCAGACAGAAATGAGTGTTCTTCCAGCCATCCATATAAATCCAGCTCTGGGGAAATCTTGGATCATGTCAATTTTTTTCCCAAATCCAAGCCTGAATTCTCTTTATCTCTCTCCTATTGCACCAGGCATCTGCATTGAATGGATATCTTTACAATTGCATGGCTATGTAGTAGGAGGACAGGGTTTCACACACAGAACCACTACTCAAGCTAGCAACAAAGAGTTGCTCACTTCTCATCCATTTCCTGCTTTTTCTGGATATTCCAGTGTCACTTTTAGGACAGAGTCCCATTAATATCATATGCCAGCTACGTCTGTCAAGGCATTGATATATGTCATTAGCACAATGGAAATAAATTCAAATTCATACGTTGCATGTCACACACTGAGTTTTATCTTGACCTCCTAAGGTGAGAGACAGATGTTTTCCATGGGAAATGCTTTGGTTATTTGTTTATACTTGTCAAATGCACATCTGAAACCCACCTATATAAAACTGGAATATGGGCTGCATTTTAAGTGAAACCAGGGAAAAATATGCAGACTTTGAGAGATGAAGGGGGAAAAAAACCTGCAGCAAGCACCAGGATATGGCAGTGAATAAGCATAATAGATCAGAATAAGGCCCTAAATCAATTTTATTTTCACAGTTCTAGCATCATAAAAAGTGGGTGGCAGTAAACCAATTATTATGCAACTTAATGAACTAATTAGGAAAATCAGAGCAATAATGGTACTGGTACTTACTGATCTGAATATAAAAAGTAGAATTAAGTTCTCAGTATTGAATTTTTCAATGCAAAGGATTGCAGAATAACTTTTAAAGCATTTTGAGTTTGGGAAGAGGGAGAGTGCATCTGTGGTTGCTGTGGGTACCCAGATGATCACAGCCCTGAACTCTCGGGGTATGTTCACTCCTGTACAGCTTTAAAAACAAAACCAAGGGAGGAACAGCTCATTAAAAGCTCTGCTTGCATTTATGTGCCCCTAAATGCTGGTGAAACTCTGGTGTCTGGTGGCAGGAGGCTCTTAAATACCTTGGGCACGGGGTTGGGTGGCTCAAACCCTGTGCACTGGGACTTCTGAATAAACCCAGGCCCTGGTTTGAGCTTTCACAGGAGTGGGATTTGCACCAGGCCCAGTGCACAGGAACAGCAGAAAATAATCACAAAAGCACAGCTTCTCTCCCTTAATATTGGTGTTGTTAGCACATGCTATGCTTTAAAGTGTTTAAACCCTCACATAACGTGGGTCGTGTTGACAGAAGTTATAAATATGTTGGTATCAGAGCAGGATTTCTCATTATACCTCTGAGATTATGTATGGGTGTTTCAAGACATTCAATAGTTTGTTGATTTTCTTTCTTTATGCCATTTCTGACTGCTCATATTTGATAATATGATGTGTGATTATGGGCCTAAACCTTTTCTCTTTAACATCAGGGACAAGGTTCCTTTTGCCTTCGGTGCCGAAATTGAAATGAACCCTCATAAATTCCTCCATCATTTCCTTGCTATTGTGAAATGCTCTGCAGTGTTTTCATTGATTTATAACATATTTCTTTTTATCCTGCAATTGTACCACAGGGGTTCTTTGCTGGTTTTCTAATAGTTCCATGTCTGCCTTATCCATGTTTGGCAAATTTAGTAGCTGTTCTATTTGTAGGTGGCACATGTTGATTTTTTTTTTTTTTTTAATGGCCTTTATGGTATTTGGATAAGGTATTTTTCCCTGCTAGGAGCTGTCTGGGCCATGAGTGTTTCATCCCAAAGGAGGGGTGAAGGCGTTTTCCTAAATATTTTCATGGATAAACACAAGCAAGAAGAGAAATGATTTCTGCTTTCCATGATCAAAACAATCGATGTGAAGAGTTTTGTTTATTTTCCTGGTCAAAAAGCCACTGTCAGAGTCTATTTAAAACAAATGGGGAGATGGGAGGGGCAAATGGCCTTAAAGCAAGTGTATCACATCCAATACTTTTTAAAAAAGAGAAGGAACCCAGGCCAGCACGTTAAAAATGAGCATTTCCAATACAATTTGTCACCCATGCATAAATCTTGCTGACATTTTCAGTCACTTTAATAGCCTTCCCATTTTATAAATCAGTATGAACTTGCACAGTTGCAAAAAGTGTGTATTTTGAACATCTCATTTGCATACTTTACCAAAAGCCAATGAGGCAGTGGAAGCAACACTGGTGATCATAATAAGTGTTTGGGAAAAGGCAGAAAGATCACTAATGGTTTGCCTTTAGGGATTTCTGTACTCCATAGGGGACGAAAATGAGAAATATTTTTCAAACAGCAGGGGTAAAGGTTTTAAAACTAGAAACACATGGAGTGATAAAAATGTTAGTGCCACAGGGCGCATAGCAGGAAAAATTTACAATGTAAAAACTGTAATTTCAGCATTAGGAAGTAATAATCGTGTTTCATCATTGTTATTAAAGCATGACCCTTAAAGTCACATAAATTAGATATAACTTTCTAGAGAAGTGTATTAATCTTCAATGGAAAATATTAGGAAAGTTTATTATCATATGAAGATCAGAAGAAACTGGGTTTTATTTAAAAAAATGAAGTTAAACTTGGTGGGGTTTTCAATTAATTAATTTATTTTTTAATAAATCTCCAGCATTTCGAACCAGCAGACAGGCTTGTGTTTACTCAATGCAAAGTGCAGCGACCAGCTTTGCTCTGAAAACCAACAACAGTTGTGTGAGAGGAAACACAACCAACAATTAAATAAGGAACTGAGGAAATCCAGGGCAGAAATAGTTTCTATTTTGTTCGACAGAGTCATCTTGGTGTGGATGCCAAATGCATCCAAATGATTAATGAAGAACGTAACTGTTGGGAAAAAATAAGAGTACCACAAGAATTTCCACTGGGAGTCTTGAAATGGGACCAGTTATCCAAGGTGTGTAATTAGTGACTGGGGGAGTTCCTGTCCTGCCTGTAAAGTGCAATTTTGTGAGGGCCTCAGAATTTCCTGGCAGTGCTGCTCAACAAGGGCTCTTCACCTGATAGAACTTTGGGGTAAACTTGTATTTCTGGAAATCTGACACCACCACGAGTGGGTGTGAAGGCCCTGGGCTGTGGGAAAGTGGTGCAGTATGGTGGACCACTGGATCCATCCAGGATGAATATGATTTCTGGCTCCAAAATCCCAAAGTGTTTCCTGAAGTGAAGTGTTCTGAGTATGGATTCAGCACTTCCTGCTAAGAAAAGGTCTGCCTGGCTGATACATAAAACAATTTTATAGTTTTATCTTACATTTTCTCAGTTTCAATTTAAAAAACTAACTGCTAGCATTGACAGACTGGGTGTGCTTTCAATGAAAATTAAATTTTAATAAGGAATGGCACAGCTTGATGTTATTGATAAAGAGTTTTGACTTCCTGCAAGGCAAACAGACAAGCATTGGATGTTGGGTTTGGGATACTGGATGTGTCCTGTGTCAGAGCAGTGGGGATGTGCTTCCAGAGTGGGATTCAGCCAATTCACTGCTCACTCATTAGAGAGAAATCAGAAGGAACAGAATAGAAAAAAGCTCCCTTTTCATCCCTCACATTCGGTGCTCTCAGCTTTAGGACCCAAATCTTGATTTCCTCTTGTTCCCTGCTTCCTTTTTGCACATTGTTCCCCTGCAAGAGGGAGATGTCCAATTTGGAAGAGCAGACAACCCCTTCTCAACAGAATCTGCAGCTTGATTTGTGGGCAGCCGCTCTCCAGAGAAGAATAAAAGCTTTCCCAAGTGCTCCAACGCAGGGATGTTATGCATAAGGAGGGCATCCTTATTATCTCTCCTTACAGCTGTGTTCTGATGGGAAAATGGCTGTAGCTGTTGTTTTTTCTGCCCCTTCCTGCCAGTCCCTCAGGCAGTTTATGATGCTCATGCACAGCCAAAGATGAGGCACCGTGCTTCTCTCTGCAATTGCAACTAACAAGTCAAACTTGCCCAAACAGGAATAATTTTTTTTTCCAGGATGCTTTTCCTGTTTGCATGAGGGAAGACTGGAAGATTTCCACCAGTGTCAGAAACTGTCATTTGGCAAAGCAGAAAAGGTCAAATTTTTTAATTTGGTAAAAAATTACCTGTTCTCTAACACCAAAAGTTTATTTTATGAGTCAATGTGTTGTAAACACCTGCAACTGCAATGGCACTGATGGAAAGAGGCTCCATCCTTTTCTCAGGGAAAAGGGAAATATTCCAGATCTTTATCTGGAATTCTCCCTCTGCAGTTGCAACATCATGAGCTGCAGTCTGCTTCTATAATAATGATCTATAGAACAGAATTAAAATGGTAATTAAAAAAATCCTTATATATGGTAGATTTATGTATATTTTTAGAATTCCAGAGTAAACTGGGGGCACAGAGTCCAGTGATGAACTGCAGTGATTTTAAGAATTTTTAATGACACATTCCAACAGTGTCTGTCCAGGGATGGGATTAAAATGGGGCTCAGCTTTGGAGATCAGGAGTGGTTTTAGTTTTCCTTGATATTTATAAATCAAGGAAATATTTACATTTCCTTGATATTTATATATCAGTCTGCATCACTCAGACTGCAAAACATCTGTACAATGGGCACATAAAGTGTTTCTAATACAAAGTTCACTGTGGTTCTGTACCTTTTGGAGCTTGGGCCAAAAAATGTCAATCTTTTCCTCTGGGAATTTTATAACCTCTGAAAAAACTCTGCTTACATTAATTCAGATGTTAATTTGGTAAGAATTTGTGCATTTGCTTGTATCTCTTTAGTTTATTTAGAGTATATATGTGTATGTATAGTCTGGACTTTGTGGTCTAACAGTTGTGTTTTTCAGGAACTGAAACCTCTAAGGTCAAATATTTACAGCTTGAACCATTTAAATGAGTAATTTTAGGTGGTATCATTTAGAAATTTATAGAAAAATTATGAGAATGATGATATAGGACTAGCTGGAGCAAAGATATGCTGGAGTGCATTAAAAAGAGGACAGACAGGCTGGAAGAAAATTCAAGGAGATTATCAAAGATCAGACTTAAAACTTCTTTTATGTAATATTTTCATGAATGATCTTTCCAAAACAAAAAAAAAAAAATTTTTTTCTTTTTACACACCGAATTTGATAACATCACCAGTTCAAATTTAAGATTTGCAGAAATAAGTAGACCATGCTGAACCAGTTTATATGAAATTAAATTTAATACTACTGAAATGTAGCTGCCAGAGGAAGAAATTTCCTAGGAGCTGGAATTTCACAACACAGAACAACAGAGTGGGGGGAAAAAAGGATTTGATTGCACCAGAGTGTTAACAAATGATAGAGATCTACCAATACAAAACTATTATGAAAAAGATTAGACACGAGCAGAGATATTTCCAGCAGGAAAGATAACATAATTCTACAAGGCTTTTGTAATTTATTTTTCTCTCTCTAACAGTGTCTTTGTTTAATTTTCTTGTAATTTCTTTCTTTTTTTCCTCCTGGGTTCTGTGGGATCAGTTTCCCTTATTGCATCCATTCTTCAGCATGAATTTACTGTAAGCACACTCGGAGTGATTATAGCTTATGACATGTGGAACTTTACAGGTCCTAAAAATAAAAATAGGGATCTGAAATAACCCCCCCAATCCAAGAGTAGTTATGCAAAGACAAAGCTTTTGCTCCAAGTGGAAACGTGACATTTTCTGGATTTCTCTGGAATGTCAGGCAGACATCTCAATGTCAGGGACATGTCCTGATTTTCCCTGGATAAAAACAAACCAAACTTCTGCCTTTTTTTTTTTTTTTGCCTTTGGTTGCTGGAGCTGAAATGAAGGCTTGGAGCTGTTATGTGATGCGAATTCTTTCAGGGAAAGCTCCTGATAGCAGCTGGGTGCATCCTCCAGTGAAGGATCTCTAAAAGGGAATTTTTCCTGATGAGGGGAAATATTGCACCGAGGAGATCCCGACCAGCATCTCCTGGGCAGCAGGAGAAGTGTCTGTCCTTGGTTTGGACCCAGAGAATTTGGGAATGCTGAAAGACCCTGGGCTGCAGGTCAGACAGTGGTCTCCAGAGATCTTTTGTCAGAGGGCATTCGTAGACATGGACAGAGAGAAATAATCAAATTTTGTATTTTTAAAATACTTCTGACTCCTAAAAAACACCAAAGCAAACCAACCCCCACCCCCCAAGCCCCATCAAGTAAGCTGAAATGAGTTCTCAAGTGAAATCCACTAATTTAGATTTGTTTTCTCACTTTTTCTCTACAAAGCCTATTAATTTCTTGGTGAAACTCTCTTAAAATGAGTCGTGGTAATCTTGTTTTTCCCAAGGTCAGGCAATCAGTCAGTAGTGGGCAGTCAACATCCATGGAAAACCCTACAATAATAACATTCATCCTATAAATAACAAACTGGTTCGTATGCCTGATAGAAGGAAATAAATTTTGAGAGTGATTTCAGTATCAAGTGATTGAGCTGTTTATTGAATAAACCAGAAGTGAAACACATTATTAAAAGTTATGAAAAAATAACTGTAGAAAGCCAGTCAAAACATCGTATTTCGCCATGCTACTTAAATTCAGCAGCATTTTCCCCATGAAATATATTTTCCCTAGGAGTTTTAAAGTAAATATTTTCCTGGGAAATTATGAAGTGTATAAGGAGAATCTGGCCTTGAATAAGATGCTTTTGTCCGCACAATTTTTTTTGGGTTAGAAAAGTTGTGGTTATAGTCCCTACTGACCCCAAAATATACAAATGGTTTGGATTTTGCCTGATTACCAGTTTTCACAGTTTTGATACTGAAACAGAGAAATATTTTTTTAATTGTACTTTGGTCTGATACAAAATTTGCACCTTTCAAACTGAAAAGTCTGTGTTTCACACAAGGCATGGGAAACAGAGGAGCTACTCTGGGACCCAGTGAGGATGAATACATTGAGGATTTTCTACAGCTGGAGGAAGAGAAATGTGGTTGCAATCATCCCCAAGTTTGTGGGTGTGCAAAACATTTGCAGCTGGGAAGAAAATATAATGGTCAAATTCAGCTGAAATATCCTCAGGTTGAATTATCTTCTGCTCTGCGATGGTTTGACCCACTGTCACCAGATTTGGTCATTGTCCAGGTGGAAAACAATTTCTGGTAAATGTTGGCTCTATTTTCAGCCAGCTAAACATGCAATAAACCAGTCATTCATATATTTTTTTTTCCTATGGGTTTTAGATAAATGACTCATATTCCATCAAAATTATCATTACTGATAACTGAAATCCCTCATTCAGACTACCATTCTGAGTCAAACCCCGTACATTTCTCAAAATATTACTTAAGATACAAGAAAATCACATTCCAGGTGTATCAACCACCCCTCATGCTGGTGGTGTGAAGCTCAATATAGCTGTGAAGAGTAAGATATTTTCATTTGCAGAGAATATATTTGTATTAGCACAGTTACCTTGTGCAAATCTCCAGGCTGATTTTCTGTAGCATCAAGTTGTAGGTCTCACCCATTTCTACATCATGCATCTCCTCCTGCTGAACCAAAGCATAACCTCTTAGAAAAACAGAGTTAAATTTGATTTCAAGTCCTGAAGTGAAGGTGATGTGTATGAATTATTCCTGTGATGAATTATTAGAAAATTGTTGTGTTTCTATTCTGGATTTGAGTGCATTTCTATTTACCAATGTTGCAGCAATTTGTACCATTTTTCTAATAGTAACCAAACTTTCAATTTTGCCATAGTTTAACCTTTGCAGGAGGTAACTAAGAATGATTTAGTTTAGTAAGGCAATTCCTGAGAGAAAAAAATCTTCAAAAAATGTCAGAAGCACCTTTCCAAACCTTTCCCAGGTTTGTCACCTCCAAGCAGTAAATAGAGGGACAGAAGAGAACACTTATCCTGACTGATTCTTCTGAAGCTGGAATAATGATGGATGTGAACTTCCTGTACAGCAAGGTGAGATCTGGGCCAGACAAAAAGCCAAGAGAAGGTTTTGGCAGCATAAAAGGGTTTAATTTGAGTTTTGACATCACCTCAGTGCCTGAATCCTGCTGGAAGCTGCAATATTCAGAGTGCAGCTCTCTGCATGTCTGAGCTGGTGCTGAAAGCGCCAAAAACCAGGATGGCTGCGGAGTGCAGATTCCATTGGCCACTCCAGGGTGCATTTTGGAGCATGAGCAAAGGGATAAAGCTGGAAATTCAGCTGGGGAGGAGCTTATCAATCAGGAGCAGTGTGATTCCAACGAGGCAAAAGCTTTGGGAAGGAGCGCGGAGTGGGAGAGCCGGCGGCCAATGTTCCCATGCCCCAACGGGGCTGGAGTTTGGGAAGCCATGTGTGGAAGGGGCTGACAGCTGGCCTGTTAGCCAGAGAGGGTTAGCTGAAGAAGAGAAGCTGATTAGAGTTGTCTTTGCCCCAAAAGGAGTTCTACCAAGGCTGTTGACACGGAAACAGAGGAGAAGAAGAGATAAACGAGGGGGCCTTGCAGTTGGACGTTGGTGGAAAACAGTGGGGGAGACCACCCTGCACCAATGAACATTATGTTGATTTATTGTAGCCAATGAATAGGTATAAACTTTGTGAGAAGGTACAAAAGACATCACGGTGTTAAAATAAACAGAAAGAAGCCTTCTGAAGTTCATAGTGTTCTTGTGTGGGTTGTGACCATCTCAGCAGCAACAGGCATGGGCACCTGGAGAGCAGCAGCAGCCCTGGAGAAGGAGCACACCTGGAGAGCAGCCCTGGAGAAGGAGTGCCCTGCTGGGGGAAGGAGCAGAGGGAGAGCAGCTGTGGCTGCTGGCACATGCAGCCCCCCAGAGCTGCCCACCCTGGCAGATGAGGCTGGCAGAGGCTGCAGGAACGAGGCCGGGGTGATGCTAACGAGGCCGGATTGATCCGCACGGATTACAGAGCAACACCACAACGCTGGCGTGATCACAGAGCTGCCAAGTGGGTCCAGGGGAACACCTCGACTTCCCCAGGAAATGAGGAGGCAGCTGTGAGTGGGGATTTTTGGCAGAAAAATGCTCCTGCTTTTGAGAATTGTCAGCCCGGCGTCGTTAGCTCTCCTCGCTCGGCATCGTCCCACCACAAGATTTAGTGGGCTGTGTTATGGACCTGGAAGGAAAGTCCTGCCTGAAAAATCATGTCACAACATCAACACTATAAATGTATTATGGAAAGGCTGCTTTGAAGGAATAGAGAGAAATGTGAAGCATTTGTTTTGTAAATGGGAAATTCTCTCTCTCTCTCCCCGATATAAAATGAGATCGCTGGTCAAGAAGAGTTATATAGATTTAAAATATGTTTTTTATGAACATGTGAACACTCTCTGGAGACATTTTGCCAGTGGTTTGAATGACAGTGGTGAAGTTACAGGAAGCTTAAATGACAAAGAAAATGGAGAAAAATGGAAAAGAAAGAAAAGAGGGGAAAAATTAAAAAGAAAACAGAAGCAGAAAGAGACAAGGAAATCTCTCATCCCTTTTTGACAATAAAGAACAAGCTGTAATCAGGACTTGCTGATAAGCTGTAAACTTCTGTATTCTGCATTTCCTTAGGCAACCACAGTTGTCCTCCATAAGTATTGTTTCAGCAAATCCTGCAGGATTTGAGGGAGAGCAGGAGGCTTCAGAAATGCCCAGGACTGCAAGCTCAGTCTTGCACTTGGTGAAGTGCAAGACGTAAAGTGATGCCTTTGGAGAAAGCAGCCTGTAATGCAAGAAGACAAATCACTGATTTGGAATGGATATGTTCCTTGTACTTGATATGCTCATTTATATGCAAGGAATTTATTTGATCCCAAATTCAGGAATTTGACCAAACAGGCAGATAATTATGTGGCCATCGAGTGAAGAAATGCAGAAAAAAAACCCCATCAAGATCCCTGTTGCAGAAAACAAGTCTATAAATTAGGGAACAAGTGAGGAATCCTGAAGAGGGAAGGAATATCCTAAATTAAGTAAAATTCCAGGACTTATGTAACATTAGGCTATGCTTGTACAAGAAGTGAGGAAACTGAACTAGAGAGAGACAATTCAGCATTAATGCTGAACCTTCCCCTCCTAATTTCTAAAATTAATTTATTTTTATTTTTCCACACTCACAATGCTTATGCCAATGTAAATGACAGAGCATTTTTAACACAGACAACATTAAGGCATTGAAATATAGAGAGCTTAGATGTTATTTGGTTTTCAGCTCTGAATGAACAAAAACAATGTACAGCTCCCTCCTCTCACACACATTTGTTAGGCTGGTGTGTTTTGGGTCTTACTGTGAATTCCTCTTTATTTTAGGCTTTAATCACTAGTTATATAGTTAACACATTTATATTTGCAGACAATATATTGTTTAATTTATAGCTATAAAATGTACTAAAGTTTTAAGAGGAGATATAAAATAATTACAAAAAAATTCAAGGTCACACATCTATTCTCTTTGGCTTTTTGAATAACATGTGTTGGCTAATTTTGAGACTAATTTTTGAACCCTCAGGAAGCATTTTAAAGTATTTCAGCTAAGCAGGAATCTCAGGGTCAGGAACAGTGCATCGGATTTGGATCTAAAAGGACTTAGCTCATAGTGCTTAGTCGTTTCTATTTATTTTACTTTTCTTTTAATTTTTTTTTTCTTTTTGGTAAGAAGTTTATTGTAATACACTCATTTTTTATAGATAAATCAAAATTGACTAAATACTGCCTTAAAAAGTAAAAAGACTTCTTACAAATTAGCACTTCACAGTGTTTGCTAGACAAACAACACCCAGGATGTAAGGAAACATATTTCATATGAGTGCTAATTATTATAATGTGTAGAAAGGGGCTCTGCATGTATATTACATGTATATATATATATACACATGTATAAAAATATAGGTATAGAAATTATAGCAAGAATTTATACTTGAAAAAACTAACTGGATCAAATGTTATTATTTCGATATAATCTGATTTTATAAAATCTGTATATATGAGCACAAACATGATCTTGTTCAAATATGAATCATTTTAATTTTCTTCATTTTAATTCCATGAAAACCCATCAGATTTTTGGCAAAGCTGATCTATTGAAAGGTTCATGGTTGGTGTTTTTGAAAATACATTTATAACACATGTAAATGATTTTTTTTTCAAGTTTTACCTCTTTTTTTTGGCTCTGAAACTGAAAGAATGAGGATTTCATGCACTGAGAGAAGCAGAATTGCCCACCGAGTCTGATGGTCACATCTCTAAAACCCGTGGGAAATTTCAATGGTCAGAAATTTAACCAAAGAGCTGAGAAGACTTGGAGTGTCACTTTCTCCACATAAATTCATTTTAAGCACAGAACACATGCAGTGTGACTCAGATCATTAAATGGGAATGTCTGGAATAGTCCACAAAGTGCATTTCACTCAAGTTATTATTTTTTTTTTCCTCTAAATATCGAGGATGCATTAAGATAATTGCAACAGAGTAATTAGACTTTCTCCTAAAAATGACTTGTCTACTAGGGGTTTAATAGATTAAGGATTTTAAAGGGGTTGGAGAGAACCAGTTACAGTAATCAGAGAAGAAAAAGTGCTGAAGGTATCACGAAGGCTCATAATTAAGCTGAAGCTTACAGCTCAATTAAACTTGAGCATCATTTTGCATAAAACATCAGTGGGCATCAAGAGTCCCATAAAAAGAGATGGGATCCGTGTGAAACAGCCAAAAGGTAAGGCAGGGTATGGATTGGTCCAAGACTTCCAGATAAAGTCAAGGAAACTGGGAATAAAATTGAAATTTTCCTGTTCTTCTTTCAGTTAAAAGTCTTGTATATATTTTTTTTAACCTGCAGCAGTCAAATAATTAAAATATTGTGGAATTCCTATCAGTGTAACAATGTTAGGAACAGCACATCAGTCAAAACTGCTGTGCCACAAACTCTTTAGGATATTACAGGCAAAAGAAATTTATTGCAAAAGGAAAATTTCATATGAAATGTTTTTTCACAAGAAGGCAGATTGTGGTGCTTTTCTCTGAAAGTATCCTTACAGTTTCAACTAAAAAATTAAAAATGCATTGATTGTGCAATTTGTGTTTCTGTAATGGGATATTTAAGATGGGGAAGCCTGGGAGAAGTACTGGGAGAAGTGGGAGTAAAAAGCTGCAGAGTACCAGAGGAAGAATGAAGAGATTCTGGCATGAAAGGTTTGACACAGATCCTAAAGATTCACAGTTTTTAATAAACTATTATATTTAGATATTCTTGCCCTTTCTGTTTGCATCTCTGCATGATTTATTATTTTTTCCTCTGTGCTGCCCTCTGGATTAGTACCTGCAGGAAACCTCCCAGCTGCCCTCGGAGAAATAAGATATTAGGAAGCAAATGTCATTATTTAATGCAGAGAAAAAAGGAAAATCTCAAAGTGAGTGGCTTGGAAGTACAAGTGCCAGCACATTTCAGATCCAAGCTCTTGCCTTACAAATGCAATAATTGTCAAATTCCCATTGTCTTCCTAGGAAGTGCTTTGTAGTGTTTGTTGGATATTATTTGTGCAAAGGCTTTTAGTCAGGAGTTAAATTATCACTTAATGCTGGTTTTAAAGAAGTTTCATCTGGAGGAGTTTTGAGATGGAGCTTGTGAGGCAAAGTGAGTTACACTAAAAATTGCAGGAGGCTTGCTGTGGTTCAGGTTTGGGTGTGGATGTGGCTCTCCTGCTTCCTGACTGGATGTCCCCAGTCCTGGAATGTTCCTTAGGGGATTCTCTATTGAGAAGCAGAGAAGGAGGTGGATTCACTTGGTGGCTCATAACTCCAAGAAATATCCAGAGGGCTAGGATCACAGAATCTCCGATCTGAGTGTTCATTTGACCATGTCCTAATTAGTGACCATGTGTCTTATGTTGGGAATGGGGGTGTGTGTTCTATCTGTCAGAGCTGGGGCAGCTCTCTGATGTTCATGGGGCAATTTTTTCTTTATCTCTCCCACAGCCAATCCTCCCTCCAGGAGATCTCTTCTGTTCATCAGCCATTAATTATTCATTA
>JAYDZK010000274.1:2519087-2530623 GCA_034509185.1 Euphonia xanthogaster
TTCCTGGCCACTGTGGGAGATTTCCCCAAAAGTTTATTTTTTAAGCCTCAGTGTCTGTTTCTTAATTACTTAAAGGTCCGTGGATTCATTCTGTTGTATGAAATTTGATATAAATTGTTTACCAGACTTAAGGGGGCGAGGAGATTATGCACTTTCTTATTTTTAATATTTCTCTCTCCTATCTGCTGTGACCAGACAGAAATTTCAAGCAACAGTTCTTGGAAAACATATGGAGACCAGCCTGGGAATTCTGCAAGGTAAGGGACTGTCCTTGATGCCAGGATGTCTGGCTGCTGCTTCTGCTGAGCAGCTCTGCATCCTTCATATTTTGAAATTATTCTATTGTGACCATTTTCCATTCAGTTTCATTTGGCAATATATCCTTGTTTCTAAAGGTGTCTACACTTATTTGACTACAGAAAATATTTACTTTTCTAAAGGGCAGCTTAACCTTTGTTTAAATTTGAGGTGAGTGAAAGGGCACTGCAATTATCTGCTGTATTATTTGTGTCACATCTGAGTTACTGTGAAGGCTCAACATGCATTGGCCTTTATTAGGGAACTGCTTAAAACCCAATATAACCACAGGTTTTGCATCCAGCAAATATTTTATTGAACCAAAGGCTTGTCCAGGAAACTTGGACTCTGAGAACATTCAAGTGGCAGAAAGCTGTCCCAGGGGATGGGATAGAGATGGGTGGTTTGTTATGGCAGCTGTAGCCATTTTGTTTTAAATATCTTGCAGTCAGGTAAAGGGGAAATGTGACTTCAGTGTTTTCTGACACAGAGTGGAAAAACTCCAGTAGTGATGGAGGATTTATAGCTAAGGTGGATTCATGGGTAGGTCTCACTGCTTTCCCATAATATTCCCAAAATATAACTTCCCCATTGAGAGGTAAGGAAGAAGACCTATTCCATGTGGTTGTGACTTTTAGCTATAAGTTACACAGGATATTTCAGTCACACTTCCAGGTGGGAGCAGTTATTTGTCCTGCAGGACAGGTTGTTTGTTCAGGGCTGCAGGAGGGGGCTCCAGCCTTGTGGGCAGCAGGGATGGCTGTGGGGCTCCTCCTCACTCTGGGGAAATGTAATTCCCAGAGGGAATTACAGATGAGGTCACCCTTCAGTTTTGTTGCTGTTGGTTTGTTGCAGTGTTTCTGGTCTCATTGCTGTTTCATAGAATCATCACAGAATCCCAGAATGGTTTGGGTCAGAAGGAGCCTTCAACCTCATTCAGTCCCTCTCTTTTTTATGAGGTGTTACATTCCATAAATAAAGCTGCTGCCTCTACCTCGATGGGAAGTTTTGATCCAGTGAATAATTAAATGTTAATCTCATTAACAAAGACAAAGACATCAGTGCCTTTGCCACAGAAATTGTCTTTTAAGCAGAGCAAACAAATATTTAAGTAGTCTTAGATTTGTGTCTGTTTAAGGACTGAAAAAGTTTCACCTGACAGTGTTGTCCCAAAGGAAAAATGATCATCAGAGAAATCTTCAGGAGCCACAACCCCACTGGGAATTTGTATGGATTCACAAGTAGTATAGGAGTCAGCATTCAATAGTACAAGTTACATTGTGATAATGCAAAAAGGAAGTTCTTTCAATGGATGAAGAATATTACCAAAGAAAGAATGACATCTTTTTTCCAGGTGGGAGCCTTGTTTGTGCCAGTAACTGACCCTGCGCTACTACAGAGACTCATGAGGATGCAGTTGGGGTTATATTAGAAAAGAAACTGGAATTTGGTCAAGTCAGGCAGGTGACTCTTTGGTTAGCAGGGAATGTCCCTTCCAACAAAACTCCATGTCCCCAGCAGGAGCCCAGCTGCTCTGGCAGCAGAAATGCTCTGAAGAGCAAAGTGCACGTAGAGACCCAGCTCTAATTTAAAGTCAAGCAACTTTGTGTGAATCTGTTGCTTGGAAAATATCCCAGGAGCAGCTTCTTGTGATGGACTGTGTGTAAATAATCAGCACCTCCCAAGCTACTCCCAAGATAAAGCACCATGGCCGGGAAGGGTTATTGCTACATCCCATCACTCAGCTGGTTTTATATCTCCATGGCAAAGCAGCAAATATATATGGATCTGGAGGAGCTTGATCCATGGCATGCTCAGAGCAGGGTTTTTGTATTTGTGTATATTTATGGTCACTCGCTAAAGGAGCAGTGACCTTTTGATAGATTAATATAAAGTGCTTCAGATACAGTGGCACAAGGAAAATGACTTTGGTAGAGAATCCACTTGTTAGTGCTGGAGTTGCTGTGAAAGTAAAGGAAATGAGAGGCCTTCAGCCTAAAATCCTGTCCTAAAAATCAGCCTGGCCAGCCAAGTCCACCACCACCCTGCCACCCTGACTGAAGCAGAGTGTACATTGAGTCAGCCCTATCTTCCTGGTAAATAGAGTTCCTTTGTCTTTCAACAAGTTCCTTTTAACAACATCCCTTTATAAACATCAAAGAGAAGGCAGAGGTGGTGGGAGACAGGCAGGACTGGATTGCAGAGACCCCGGAGGGTCAGGTGAGGGGATGGCTCTGTGGAGAGCTGATGTGAGCAAAGGGAAGCAGAGGGACACCTCGGTGACCTCGCCAAGGTGCCCGGCAGGGAGGCTGTGCTGGTGGAGCACCAGGGCTTTGTTGTTGCACTGCTAGCCTGATGGGCTCAGCTGGAAGCCATGCCATTTCTTCCCCTCGCTGAGGATAAAGCCAGGGCTCTGAAAACACCAAAGGCTTTGAGAACATTTTCGGAAGAGCTGCCTGAGACAGAAGTCTGGGATCAGGAGATGCCTTGTGAAAGTCCTGGGGAGGGTTGTTAACCCTCAGAGCGTGTTTGGGGATGTGTCAGTCTTCCAGGGATGCTGCTCCTGCCAGGAAATCATAATTTATTGAGGTGAAGAGGGTTAATGGGCCGGACTGTGTGCTACCAATTGGTAGATATAAAATATATTTAGTCCTGTGACAAACCTAAAAGGTTTTCGATAGAGGGAGGCTCACAATAAAACCTGTGATGGGTCTTTCTATTATTTTTCCCTGAGAGCATTTTTTTTTTCTTTCAAAGATAAAGGAAAAAGAGAGAAAGCTGATGTTTAAAATAAAAAAGGCTGGGTAGCTGTTATGTTGCAGATGTGCATTTTATAGTTTAATATTTTTTGCGTGAAAAAGCAGTTGGGATTCTAAGCAGACATGATGTAGAGCAATTTAAAATTAATAGAGCACTTCAAATTTTTAGGAGCACTTTAAGTTAGAAGTGATCTTGGGTTTGGGCAGGCTTGTTGTAGGAAGATGTAAAAAATATGCAAGAGTTTCAGATATATGAGAACATATTGGCATAAAAGCAAACACTAATTCAGCAGATTAGGACAAAACAGATTATTTAAAATTCAACAAAACAAAAATCCAAACAACAAAATTTGTCTTACTCAGTTCTTTCATTATAATTAGTCAGCTTCCATTGTTCTGTTACTTTAAATATCCAGTGTGAGATGGGATGAAGAATCTCAGATAAGAATATTGAGAGTGAATATTACTGCAAATGAAGAAATTATGCTCTGAGCAGAGTTCTGGGCTGAGTGTCCCTCCCAGGGAGCTGCAGATTTTGGGTCAGCAGTGGAGCTATCTCTCTGTCTTTCCTAGGTGGAAGAGCAGAGGAGACAAGCTTGTTATTGACTCTCTCAAAGGCCACAGGGGAAGACTGGGCTAATAAATTCTCTTTTAAAGTAAGTGAATGCTCCTGCTGCCTCATGCCCTCCCCTCAGCCTCACACTACCTTTTCTGGATGCTGCAGCAATCCCCAAATTTTCTTCCCCAGCAGAGATTTTTTTTTGTGCTGGGTCAAGTTAAACTGAGCATTTGGTTTGCTGTTTGCTTTGTGCCTGTGGGGTTTTGTTTGTTTGTTTGTTTTGAAATTATTATTGCATCCATACATAGTTGGAAATAAATGGAATAAGTGGAGATTTGAACATTAAAAAACGTGGAGAGGTGGAGCTTAGGGGGCATGGGTCAGTGGTGGATTTGGCAGAGCTGTGGTAACAGTTGGATTTGGTGATCTTAGAGGGTTTTTCCAAATGTAATGATTCTGTGATTCCATGATTCCAACAGAGCTGCTCAGTTTGCCTGAGTGTGCTGTGGTTGTTTAAACCTCCCTGGAGCAGCCTGTGTTGTGGCAGGGGGGAGAGGGGAAATCTCTGGAGCTGGAGAATGCCTGGTGGGGAGCAGGGCAGGGGATGCCCCCAGGGACTAAAAGAGTCTGCCTGGGTTGATGAAGGTTCTCAAACCAGATCAAATGCTTGGTTTAAAGCACAGCATTTAGTTAAACTAGGCTTGAATTGCCATTTTAATTAATCCCACCATCACCTCATCTGTCCAGATCAGTTGCTTCAGTACCAATATCCATCATGGTCCTGCCAAAACACAGGAGCATCTGTCACCTGTCACACGTTTGGGGCTGGAGCTGTGGATCAGATGTAAAAGGCACAGAGAGAATCCCTGAGGTGCAGGCTGGGAGAGAGAAACACTGACCCTGCTCAGCCTGGTGAAAGAAATAAGCGTGGTCTGGAGGGCAGGACAGCAAATCTCAGCTCTTTTTCCACGGGAAAACATCAAAAGTACCCTCAGTTTTGCAAAAAACTGGATTCTCTGTTCAACAGGGCCATTTTTTTTTTCCTCTGATCCTTTCTTTACGGAGTAATAAACCTAAAAGCATGACCCTAATTTGCATTGATACAAAAGAAAATTATATTATTAATATCCATACCTATGAGGATAC
Organism: Euphonia xanthogaster; assembly: GCA_034509185.1. Taxonomy (NCBI): domain Eukaryota; kingdom Metazoa; phylum Chordata; class Aves; order Passeriformes; family Fringillidae; genus Euphonia; species Euphonia xanthogaster. The sequence goes on from JAYDZK010000274.1 coordinate 2,523,849, forward strand.
AGTTTAATGGGTTTGAAGCAGTTCTCTACCAACTGGAGCACACAACAAATACCTGGATATACAGATTTTAGGCACTTTAAGTTTTTATTGCATCAGAGAGATCAAGTGACTTTGACTACTGCATCCCAAATAAGTTTATCCCTGCAGGATTCCTGTGAGTGATTTAGTGTGTAACCAGATATTCCGTCACTCCCAAGAAATTAAAGATAATGTATTGTGCGTCTCTTCCATGCCTGCTTCGTTATCCTTTTGTATTGATTTGCATTCGTTGCCATTTTGACATGCACTTTTTAATATTTTTAAATGATGTGTTTTTGTGATAGCAATGGATGTTTGTATCCCATTGGATAGGGCTTGTTGCAAACGTGATAATGAAAAATGTGATCCCTCCCTCCAAGTCCCGTTCCCTCTACATTTATTAGAGTTGCATGCATTAAATGTTGTAGAGTTTTTCAGTGTCTGTCTGTACATCCAGACACTCATGGCTACATCAATGACAAAAATCCTCTGTATTTTAATAGTTGTGCCAGCCAGCAATATTTTATACAAATAACAGAAAACATGTCAAGTTTAATAGAGAATATATCTATTTCTTTTAATCTATCCCCTATATTTCCATATATGTGGTATGATTTTATGAGCAGAGCTCTAGTGGATAATTTGGAAAAAAAATCTATATGAGATGGCAAAGAAATTTTCCCAACGTGTTTCATTTTATACATGCAATATAAAGATATCATTCTGTGTGTGCACACTTCGTTTTTGTAATTCATAATAAAACTTACAAAGCAAAACTTACAAACCATTTTCAAAGCAAATGGTTTCAAATCAGACACTTGGGTTTATAGCTAGAGCAGAGGAAGAGAGCAGAGACTCTCTGCTTCTGCAGAACTGGGAGGTGCTTTATTATCCAAAGTCACACAAAATTATGTTCTCCAGCACAGACCTTGAAATGCCTGGCTTTTTCCCTTTTCCTGCACTCCAGAATGAATTGGTAAAAGTTTTGTGGAAAACCTGAAAGCAGAATCAAGGCAAGCCTTACACCAAGGTCAGTCTTCATGTGTGGCGCAGACAGCGGTCGCTAGCTGGAGGTAACGGGAGATCTGAAGAGGTTTAAAAAATAAATAATTATTGCAGGTGCCCCTTGCCCTCTGACATGAATCTCCTTATAAAAGACAAGTCATTGAAGTGGTGGCTTGGAGGACTGGAGTATTCCTACACGGACAGGGGGAAAATCACCCAACAGCAAGGACGGGTCCCTCCTCTGTGTGCGATACCGCTCGCGCCGCGGCTGGGCCCGGCCTAAGGAGTCAGGATTAACTGCCAGCAGCAAAGGCTGATTTACAATAAACCACAGGAGGAGTTCCTGAGCACGGCCCAGATAACAAAAATATTATCGCTGCTGTTTACAGTGAAGTCGGTCAGTTTATTTCTCCCAGTGCTTCGTTGTATCCAAGAGATGCCAGCGATAGGCTCGCAGTCAAAATAAACAGGCAGAAAGTGTTCCACAGACACACTTTGGAGAGAACAGTTACTTTGCTATTTATTTAATAATTGACCATAAATGGAGTCAAAGTGCAAAGGGAAAAAAAAAAACCCGAAAAAAAAAAAAGCAGCGCACTAAGGGCTTTTTGAAAGATTGATAAATAATGTGGAATCTCAATTAGGCTTTAGAAGGAATGCAGATATTAAAAATTTGGTCAAGAATCTAATTAGCTGGAGGTAATTAAACAGTCTCACACGGGGTCATTAATCTTTTCCACAGACCTTTGATGTTTTGCACACTGTCTTCTAGTCATTAATAAAATTCATAACACTCCTCTTTGTGGTGTTTTATCATCGTGTTTTTCTCTGTAAGAGCATAGAGCAAGTGTCATTGTATCACAAGGGCCTTACTTTAGTTAATTTCTTTTTTTCTGCTTGTTAGACTTAACTCTTTCGTGCACCAAGCGTTGCCAATTCATGCCAGAAGTTTTAAGGCAGGTTTTAAATCCTTGGTTTACCATTCCCCACAGCTTTCAAAATCTGTACGTTGAGAAATAAACCATTCTGATGCATCTGGTCGACTAACAAAGTTTTTTTCAAATCTAGCTCATCTGTCCCGTGCTTAATTTTGCAACCTGGTTAATTTATTATTCACAGGAATGATAGGAAAATATTTTATTTTGCTTTCTTCTTTTACCTCTTGTTTCTCTTGATGGCAAGTCCCTGGGAGACAGAACCTGTAGCTTGTGGTTAATTTTATTGGTGCAACCAGAGAGCTCTTGAGGATGGGGCCGTGATAGAAGTGAGGAATAATTATGAAAAAAAAAACCCAAGTAAAATGGAAATTTGTTGAACGTGACTGATTTTATGTACAGTCTCAGTACAGTACTTCAATAATGCATTATCCTGGCATATTTCAAAGACAAACTGTGCTCAAGAATAGCTGAATTTAAAAGGCAAGAAAGCTACAAAGAAGGCCTTTGGAAGATAGGGCTGATTTCTATTAAAAATATTAATAGCCATACATTTTTAGCCTCTGTGTGTTGTGTATTTATGGCTGTTTGTATTGCAAGATTGTGTTACGTGGGGTCGTGTGAGCAGTTAGAAATAGGGGGAGATACAAAGGGTTTGTTAATGAAATGTTTGTGTCGGGACAGAGATATTTCACATTTTTAGGCGAATTTATTTCTGAAACAGGCAAGTCCATTGTTTTGTGTAATTATTTGTGGGGTTTGTATTTTGGTGAGAGCTGTTTCAGGCAGTTGTTTGCGGCAAGAGGGTGTTGAGTCATTAGGGGGTGTGGATACTGAGGTAATACTTCAGGTAAGAGAGCAGAAATTGCAATATCTGCTTTAAAATCTGCACCTGCCCTCCCTCAATAAAAAGGGAAGAGGTGCAAATCGCTCCTTAAATGCTGTTAAAAATGGCAACAATTGCAAACGTTGGTGGGGATCATTTTGGTGTTTTTATGACTGATTTGCACAGCAGATCTGTGCCTAAAAAACAGGTGATCTTATAGGCAGTTTCAAAAAGAATTCCCTCTTGATAGCACTTCAGGAGCAAGAGGAATTAATGAGAGACAGGAATGAAAATCTCTGGCAGTTTACAGTCATCCAGAGCAATCATATCCTGAACTTGTGAGTGTTGTTTTGTTATCTCCTCTGTCCTCCCCTTGCATATTTGTTTGATAAGTCTCTGTCACTTGTAGCTGCTGCTTTCTGCAGCATCTTCTATCATTTCAGATCCAAAATGCAGCAGAGACACAGACCAGAGGGAAAAAAAAAAAAAAAATAGAATGCACAGCTCCAAGGCTTTGGGTAAAAAAAATACAGTTTCTTTCTCAATTGAATTTTAAATATAAAATGCTATGTGTCATTTTCTCAGAGGAAGGAAGTGATTGCAGTTATTTTATTTCCACATTACTGAGCAAAAATGTTTCCCTCTAAAAATATCAACCCAACAGCAGAATATTTTGCAGAGTGATCCACTTAAAAGTGAGTGGGAGACAGCCAGCAAGGATTGTTCTCTTTTGTGTTTACTTGTAATTTATAAACAAGTTCTGGCAGTCTTTTTTTTTTTTTTTTTCCTGAAAACATAAGCAAGGCAATTTTTATGCTTTTTATTCATGTTGAAAAATTGTTTCTTTTTTCTGTTTAAAACTATTTTTATAGCTGGAAAACTGACAGACACCTTTAAAAGATGAAATGATGAAAACTGAGCAGTTGCTAAGAGAAAGTCCTGCTAAAACTGCATTTCTTTCCTTTTTTTTTTCCCCTTAATGCTCATGCATTTTCAGTGACTAATTAACTTTTCAAAAGGACTTCATCTTTAGTGATTTGACCTCGCTTTCTTTTACAGTGTGAGCCATCCAATAACCTCAGGAGTTCCACCAGGAAAACAAAGGATGGATGATCATGTCCCTGTTATTTCCAAAGTAAACAAAAACAAACAAAAAAAATCCCACAACAAGCAAACAAAACCGAGCAGAGTTCTAAGGTCCTTAAATTCTCCTTTTCACCATGAGAAATGCACTAAAACAACTTCAAGAATCTCTAAAAAAAACGTTATTCCGATGATAATTTTAAAGCAAATTGCAGCTGTCACCTTGTGACCTTTTTCCAAGTGATGCTAATGAGATCCATAGGTGATTTCAGCTGCTTAATAATAATGAGATTGATACAGGGAACGCTCAGATTGGCAACAATTTGATAATTGTGTGAGCAGGAAGAACTAGCCCTCCCTAGTGGTTTGAAAACATAGCTGAGATTTGAGGAGCTGCACAGAGCTCTTATTTAATCTGAGCAATTCTATAACGATGTGAAAAGGTAAGTGTTTTTGATTTAGTGATGTCTATATTTCAAGAGACAAGATGTTGGTGATGAAGGAAGAGAGGGAAAAAAAAAAAAAGCAAAAGATGAATGGCTGGCTTCTGGAGACATCTTTTGGCTTGATATCTAACACCATGTCTGTCTATGTGCATTTCTCTCTGTTTTCCCACTAGGAAAATAGAATACTAATTAGATTTTGATTACAGGCAGTTTTTAAAGTGTGGAAGACACACTCACATTTGTGCTGTTAAATTCTCCTTTAATAGCTGGACACAAAGCTTTGAATTTGGTGTGCTATCCGGGCTGGTCAGCTGGAAAGAAACCATGTACACTTCACTTAAAACATGCACTTTTTTATTTTTTTTTTCCTTTCCTGTGATCAAAATTGCCTGAGAACTTCCTGGTGATGAATAACAACCCCCATGAAACACTTATTTGGGAAATTGATAATTCTTGGGTTTTTTTTGGCACATTCTTGGCTTAAATGTGTTAAGAGGTGAGGACAAAATCCTTTGCTATAGAAACCACAGAGTTTGAGATCTCTATTAAAAGTTACTGTGGTCTAAATGGATAAAGAACTGTGAGGATCAGTGTTAAAACACAAAATATAACCTAGAAGTGCTCAGGGGTGACTAAAAATTCCAGTGACTCTGAATTCAGCACCTGAGTGCAGATGTTAGAGGTTGGCCCTCTTCTATCCCCTGGGTCCCACTTTTGTCCTGCTGAGGAACCAGGGAGAGACGTGGACAAGTCCTCATCACTCCCTTGACCAGCAGATGTAATCGAATTTTGTTGATGTGGAATAAGAAATACGGAAATCTACAGAAATATTTATAAATATGTAAAATTCCTGAGCACAGATGCAATTTTTAAATATTCTAAACCCATTTTAGATACCACGCTTCCACTTCAAACTGGTTTTGTGGTGGGGAAAGAAAAAAAAGTAATCCTAAAAGAAGTGCTGCTGAATTTGCTTTTATCAGGGTGAAATGTATCAGTTTAGAAAGCAGTCTAAAATGCTGGAAGTATTTATTTTATATACATGGACTGCATTAGACATCTTTTAACTTTAGGGAGAAATGTTGAAAAAAAAAGATGATGGAGGAGTTTTTCATGTAGATGCGGTAACTTTATAGAAATGTGATTATTTTATAGCAATAAGCTGTTAGAAAATATGCACTGTGGCTGGGAAAAATAAATAGCCAATGGATAACTTAACAGGAGCTTTGTGTAACACGGAATTTTAAAGGAATACGTTGTCTAACAACAAGTGAGCTGAGCCAGATCCCGTTTTAGAAAGAAAGCACTTCCCCAATACGGGGAATTAAAACACCTCCAGCTGAAGTTTCCCTGGGAAGTCCATAAATACCAAGGAGGGTGTCCATTAGGTTGCATCAAATATTTCCTTTCACCCCTGTGAGCCCTCCCCGGGCTGATTTCTGGGCAGTTTTTGTACCTCCCTGCGTGGAAGCTCCTCTCTGAGGAATGAGCAGACAAAGGTGTAAATCTTTGGGGGTTCAGAGACCCCTCCAGCTTCCCAGCTGGGTGTAGGGTCACCCCACAAGCAGCTGGGCAGGGAGGGAATGAGGGGCTCTGGAGCCATCATATAATTTCCTCTTCTGCCAGAAAATGGCTAATAATGGGCTATTTGCATAGGGCAGGAGGAGAAGGCAGGCTGGAGATGGGCTTTAATGCTGAATTTCCTGCTAAATGTAGTTATAAAAACTGGACTAAAGAGGGCAGGAGATACTCTATTTAAAAAAGAAACGCAGGCGAGCAGACAGTAAAACTCCACGGAGAAACAATAATATATATTTCAGTATATAATAAAGTGATTTATTTTCAATAAAATCTGTAAAACTGCTTTAGTTACTTTGACACCTTGATTAACTGGAGTTTCAAAGATATTTGTGTGTGTGTGAACCTTCTTCATACCAACAGTCCCGAATACTTTATTGCATCTGCTATTGAATATGTATGTTTTAAAGGCATTTGCTACACTGTAGTTTTACTGGATGTCAGGGACAAAATAGATTAATATTAGACCTCAGACAGAAAGCATTTCTGTGGCAGCACATGAAATGTAGCACTCTCCACTGCCGACGCTCTCCCTGACTTATTCCTGGGGATGCTTTATCCAGAGCTACGGGCTCGGGGAGAGATTTATTCCCTCTAAAATCGCTGATTACCATTATAAAACCCTAAAAAGTTTGCAGCCGTTGAGGAAATTTCAGAGCTGGCCATGCAGGAATAAAAGGATTAGAGAAGGCAGGGTGCATTGTGTGTGAACAGTTAGAGGGATCTTCCTATGGGCTGGACATCAGGGGGTGGGAAAACTTTATTTCCTGTCCCTGTGATGCCCCAGAGCAGAGGCTGGACAGGGTCACAGAATAAAGCAGGGATTGATTCCAAGGATCCCCTCCATGGATGCACCTGGGGCAGCACCAGAGCCCAGCCAGGGC
>JAYDZK010000274.1:2537554-2556842 GCA_034509185.1 Euphonia xanthogaster
TAATGAATAATTAATGGCTGATGAACAGAAGAGATCTCCTGGAGGGAGGATTGGCTGTGGGAGAGATAAAGAAAAAACTGCCCCATGAACAGCAGAGAGCTGCCTCAGCTCTGACAGATAGGAACAGAATACACACATCTTACAACCCAGGACACCTGTGCAGGGCCAGGACCTGGACCCCTGTGGTCCCTGTGGATCCTTTCCAACTCAGGACATTCCATGGTTCTCTGCTCCATCACCCTGCACAAGGCTCCCCCCCAGAGCTGAGTGCCGGCCTCTCACACGCTCCTCAAACCTGATGCTCTGAAATTGTCATCCCTAATTTGCTTCATTTGCTGTCTGGGAAATATCTGAGTGCTTTAGGAATGCTGGTTAATTGTCAGGACCCCCTGGTGGGGAGAGTGATTTCTGTGCTAATAGATCAGGAGCCATAGCAGGGGGATGTCAGCAGAGAGCAGCTCCCCCAGGGCTCCAGGTGACACCCAGATCCAGACTCCCTGATTGGAGCACATATCCAGAAAATCAGGGACTCAGAAATAACAGCCTCCTGTTAGGGAACTTCACATGCCACCAGAATCTGTGATAGAGATGATGAATTAGCTTTCTTTTCTTATATATTGTCCAGCTTGTGCACTGAGACTGATAGAAATCGAAGATAACACATACAGTTATATACAATATAAAAATTTGTGTACAATTATACAGATTAAAAAATTACACAGGTAATTCTTTCTGTAAATCTTTTTTTCTCTCTCATCTGAATACTCAGAGCAAGTGTTTGCTGTGAACTGAATAAGGAAAGGCTTGGAAAGGAATGACAAACAAATTCTGCATCAGTACAAGTATCAGGGTACAAAGTTAAAACTGGCCACAGTTCTTGAAGTCAAAACACTGGATTTTTTAGTTTTGATGTTCTTTTGGCAGCCTGTGGGTGAAAGAAGGGCAGAGACAGGCAGAAGGAGAAATGAGAAAGGGTCTAATTGCTGCAGCCCTTCTCGAGTTCAAACTCGTTGTAATTAAGTGTTAATTTTTCTTAAGTTAGAAATTATTAAAAACCTGTGGCCAGGGTTGTAATGTGAGCTGATCCAAAGAGGAGGCTCTTCTTTGGAACCGCTGCAGGCTGAGTTGCAATCTGAGCAAAGTAAATGGCTTGTAAATACATTGAGTAATTGGGTATTAGTGGGAGCTGTTGTGCACACACTGCCCAGGCCCCTCTGGAACTGCAGAATTGGACTGTCATTCACAGATCTGATTACAGCAACCTGGGTTTAAAAAATCTGTGAAGAGTGGGAAACTCATGGTTCAGAGAACAAGCCAGGAGAGAGGCAGGTCAAGAATATTTTTCTCTAGGCAAACTATTCCATGATAGCTGATTTGAAGGCTTTGGGCTCTCTCTAGGAAGCACCCAGCAGTGGGCATGGTCAGAGAGGAGGTGCAGCTCTGACCTGGTGGCGCTGCACCTTTGGTATTCTGTGCTCTGCTTTTGCAAGGCTTCCTCATTATAGAGGAGAAATTGCTAAATGGATTTTAAGTTAAAGCAGACAAATACCTAGACAGCCTACAACATAATAGGGGAAAGATCAAATTCTACCCTTGCTTAAATTCAAGCAGCTCATTAGCATTAATAAGGCTGCATGTGTAACTGATAGCAAAATTTGGTTAGTAAACCTTGAAGGAGTCCAGCTTAAAAACAGATTTTTATGTACAGGCCAGGGAAAAAAACAGCTGAAACTGATAAAATGCAATTTATACCCCCATAACAACAGTGCCTAGGAGTAAGATGTTGGGATTTTTCCCCCTTCAAGTGGGTAAAGATTGTTCCCAGACTGAAGCCTTCATCACAAGCCAACTTTTAACTGCAAGGGAAATGTCTGAACTGGTGAATTAAGCCTTGCAGACCCTTTTTTTTTTGATGTTGAAAACATTACTGTGAAGTCATAGGGTGCAAAAACCACCGTGGTGAGCAGGGCCTTTGGTAGCGTGTTGTCTGCAAAGTTGGGAAGTTTTTAGAGAGCATTTCTGTTGTAGTTTAACTTTTAAATATATTTTGGAGTATTGGGGGTTTCACTGCAGGAAAGTTTCAGACCTTAAATGTTACCTTCATAAATAGGAAAGTCTCAGTTTTAACTCTACACTCCTAGAAGTGTTTTAGGGAGGTTTAGATCAGATATAAGCAAAAATTCTTCACAGGAAGGGTTGTCAAACAAAAAAAAGAGATGCCCAGGGCAGTGGTGGAGTCGCCATCCCAGAGGGATTTAAAAGCCATCTAGATGTGGCACTTGGGGGCATGGGTCAGTGGTGGCCTTGGCAGGACTGGGGGTTGGGTTTGAAGGTCTTAGAGGACATTTCCCACCCAAGTGATTCTGGTTCGTCATGAGAATGTCAATGCTTTTTGTGATTTTTAGGAATTTTGGGATTGTCCTTTTGTGCTTCCACCTCAAAGACAAACAAACATGTGATTGCTATTTTCACCTTGTGGCAGCTCTGGTCAGAAATATTTCCAATCGTGGCTGGGGGAGTCACCATCTTAAATACCAGAAGTGTGTGCAGTCACAGAGTAGAGGAACCATGAGAAAAGAACTCTAGTTCCAAAAATACACTTTTATTCAAGACCATGAGACCCAAAACCTGTGAAGTTTTGTCTTTCCCAGCTTTGTGCACTCCCAAACACACCTCTATGGCTCCCTCAGCCCAGGTTTTGCTGGCTGGCTGTGCCCAGAGGAAAAAATTGTGGTCTGAAGATATAAAAGACATTGATTATTTGCTTTATACAGCAACAGCCAAGGGGCTGGGGCTGCTCCATTCCACACTAAAGCTTTTTAATTGTTGGTACCCTGGTGGCAGTTTGGGTGAGACATGTCCCTCACATTCCCAAATATCAGACCACTCATGCACAGCACAAATTTAATCTGTAGCCCTCAGAAGAGTCCCCCTGAAATTCAGAGCTTGGCCAGGTCACTGAAAACCAAGTGCAGGACTTGGCAGCACCTTGCAATTCCTGCAGCCTGGAATGACACTTATTCAAAACTCGGCAAAACCCAGCACGGTGTGGTGTCTGTGCCACCCAATCAGCTGCTAAAAAAGTCACAAAATCTCAATTAAAAGAAAGAAAATGGCATCTTTTGGTTGGTTGGTTTGGTTTTTTTTTTTTTTCTTTCCTGTGAGCAATGAAAACCAGGTACTTCAGCAAAGCAAGATAACTCAAGATCTGATGAATAAATAATACCCCGTGGATGAATAATTTAAATGTAGTGTCAGATGCCTGGAACAATCTTTATCCTTGAAACAATAAGATGTGACCATGTGCAGGTGGTGTGCCAGACAGAGAGGGTGGAGGATTTAAACCCTGACCTGGGGAGCTGCACTCCAAAATTCCAGGAGGTGTTGAGCAGCATCCCATGCAGCACTTTGCAGGAAGCAAGAGCAGCAGATTCTTGAGGTTTAGGTAGGAGAGGGAGGTGGCTTTTCCCAGGCTGTTGTGCTTTCCCTCAGCTGCTGAGGATGGAGGAAAATGCTCTCATGTGAAGTTGATTAAGGTATTTCAGCCTTTTAGGGAACTTAAATCACAGCTAAAATACAGGTGAGAAAAATGTTTTTCCAGGTTTTTCTCCTTAAAAGAGAACTGAGAAGGTTCACAAGGCAAAGGAGCCTTTGGCCACTTTCTGCTTTATTTAAGGTGGCTCATTCTGGTGGTTTTGGTGGTTGAAAATCCAGGCTCAGGAATTTTTAAGCTCTCCTTCCTGTGTCCATGGTGTCCCTGCTGCTCTCCAGACCTGTCCCCACCACAGGCAGCTGGCCCCTCTGCAGGGACATGTCCTGGTGTCTTGGTGAGTCTTGTCCTAAGTGGGGTGGCTTTGGATAAATGTGGGGAATTTGGCTTCACTCAGAAAAAAGAGAGGAAGAATGAGGTGCTTTCGTAGTTTTTATTTTATGGCTTATTTCAAAAGTTGTGTTTTGGTTTGTTGGTTTGGGGGGGTTTTTTAACATAAATGGAGGATTTTTTGAAAATGCCCACAAGGAAAACACTTTTCCCTTGATTTTGCATGCTGCTCTTCACCTCATCTTCATAAAAAAGGGTTTTTAAGGTTATCTGAGTAGTTCCAGACTGAAGTGTTTCACTGTTGGAAGACACCTGTGAGCTAAGAAACTGTTGTAGGGAAGGAAATTCCAGGTGTATTCTCCTGCAAGGAATTTATTTGTGGAGTTAGTGTGAGAAAGTGGGAACACAAGAACTCCTTTAACCTGGTAGAGTCTGGAGTGAAACCATGGTTCTGCTTTTATGAAATTGAGGATTTTGGCAAATGTTGTCTTTGGGCTTTGATTTGAGGCCTTAATAAATACAATGAAAGAGTAGGGAAGGAGAAGGATTTTGTGTCTGTTGAGGAAGCTTTTCTGAGCTGCTTGTGCTGAAGGAGTTTAAAATGAAAATACACCTCGTGCCACAACTCCAGTGGGCACAAATTAAAATTGAGCAAAGTTTGGGGCTGCTTTTCAGCTCCCTTTCCCCACGTAGACTGAAATACCTCCTGAGTATCTTTTACATTTGGCAAATTACCAGGCTTCTAACAGTAGCTAAAATCTTATTAGCAGGATGATTAATATTTTATTTATGTTGTCGTGATGACTCCTAAGATGTCTAGGGCTGTGATAATATTTCTAATAGTCTGAAAGTTACAGAAGTTCCCATCTCATCAAAAAGCCCATCACCTGCATGGTGGAAAAATCATAGGGAGCAGGTTAGGGAGTGGAAAACTGCCTTTTTTTTTTTCTTTTCAGTTTAATCTTGGGGTTTGTTTCCTCCTTGTTTCTCCTTCTTGTGCTACAGAGAAGATCTGGGTTTTGTGACAGGGCTACCAAAATTAATTTAAACCAGAGAAATGCCACTGTTCATTTATATCTACATAAGCCAAAAGGCACATGAAAAGTTAGTCTAAACCCAGCATATTTCTTCTTTTTTATTAGTCTTCTTATATTTCCACAAAACCAAAGAATTCTGGATCAAGGATTATGTGGAAAACTAAGATTTAAACTTTAAAAGAAGATATATGGAGTGTATACAACATTATAGAGTTAGGGGAAAAAAGATAATAAATTTCAGGGGAGTGTGGAAATATCCCTGAAACTGGAATTGCTGGGATTTTAGCAGGTGAAATCCAGTGCTAGTCAAGTTTCAGTTCTCTGAGGTCCAAGCTGCAGGGTTTTCTACTTTAGAGGATCACAGCCAAGTGTGCTCCTTGATTTCTTCTCCTAATTCTGAGACTTGGGACATAGCCCACTGGTCCAATCAACCTGGTGTTTAATTAATTCTTGTTAATGAAACAATTTTAAGTCACGATGTGACATAAAACTTGTGACACTTGTGGAGGAGAACAAAGTGTGGTGTGATACTGTTTTGTTTTTTTATAACTTCTGTGAAAATGCCAATTAAAATTCTCCGTGTGTAATTATGGAGTGGATGAGAACACAGAAACTTGAGTGAAATTGTGTCTGCCTTGGGGCTCTGTTCCTCCACTGAAGATCCAAGGATTCCTTGATGCACAAGTTGTATTATCTCAGATCACAGTTGTTATTGGACATCTAGCCAAGTGATTCATCAGGGCTCCAAAATGAGCTGCTCCCCTCAGCTTTAGAGAAGCAAAGTGCCAAAATTAAATACCCCAGCCCACAAAAATTGAGAAAGTCACACAAGGAGAGCGCTCATGGGCAGGTTTTGTTCTTTGGCTCTTCTGTTTCAGGGACTAATTTGCTGTTTTCTTCTTTTAAAGAGAATTAATAGTTCCTGTGCCAGTAACTTCTCTTTACCTATAATGTCTTACACACATTTCTCTCCTTTTGTGGCACTGGTTTGAATTTTGATGGAGGGATGGTGTCAAACAGAAGATTGTATCAGACTAATTTAATTCAGAAGGATTTTCCATGGAATTTAACCCAAATACTCAGAGTAGGAATGTTTTTATGCTGAAAGGACCTGCCCAGGCTCACCATCTCCAAGGTGAGATCCTGGCAGGGATGGATGAACCCTCAGAACCCCTGGGACACCCCTGGATACACTTAAAACACCCAAACCAGCCCAAAACTCTCCTCCCTTCCCTGTTCCCCCGCCCAAACTCAACCTCTGATATTTTAAATATTAAAACAGCATGGAAAGGTAAATCTTCCAAACAACAAAGGAGACTTGAACAGGCAACTTCTCTGGGTAATAACAAAGTTTTGCAGCTAATTCTCTCCACATACTGTGCAGAAAATTGAATCCCATAAAATACAAATAACTTCTCCCTGAGCACCTGTAGCTTCTTGCTAATATTTAAAATTTATTTAGGTTTCATTTAAATAAATTTTAAAATTGCAGCATGAGCTCCATGTGCTTGCACGTCTGTACTGCTCCTGGAGAAGGAGTGGCTGTGGCATAAAGTGCAAAGGTAAAAAAGAAATCACTTTTGTCTTGAAATGTTGGTGCTCTCTCCTGCAGTCTGCTCACTGTTTCATCCTGGGGTCATTAAAAATGAGAGTCTAAAGCTGAAAATAATTCTAAAGAGTGCAGGTTCTAAGTAAGTAAAAGAGTGCAAACCTGGAACAAGAAATAAGTGGGTTTGGTGTTGCTTTAAGAGGTGCAAATACAAAATCCTTAAATCAAGGTCTTTTTAATGAGCTGTTGTGGATTTCTTGTGTTGTTACCCATTGGAGTCCATTTTGTGCTGCCTTCCCCAAAGTCAGGGCTGTGTCGAGATGCTGTGCAGTTCATGTGGTTTAATCTCACTGCCAGTACCAGGTGAGTCCAGCTCTTCAAAGAAGGGCAGGGCTCACAGCATCTCTGATTTCCAAGAGAGTTAATTTCTGAATTCATTGATTTGCCTTGGTTCTGTACCAAAAATCTCTGCTGTGAAGGTCAGGAGGGAATGGGAGCAGAGGGAAGAACATTGTCCTTTCCTTTTCCGTATCCAAGTGCCTGGGAAAACTTTGTAGCTCTGCATCTACTTCATGAATTTCTTTCCATATTTCTTTTGGAAATGAGGGAATATTGTAGCATCTTTTTCTTTAATTATTTCTTTAACAAAAATCTCATAGTGGACATTAAACCCCATTCCAGGAAGTGCCCAAGGCCAGGTTGGACAGGGCTTGGAGCAACCTGGGATAGTGGGAGGTGTCTCTGCCCATGGCAGGGAGTGTGACTGGATGAGGTTTAAGGTCCCTTGCCACCCAAATAAATCTGTGATTCTGTGCTCTCATTTACCTGTGAGTAAAGTGTGTGGTTAGAAAGTGCAGAGGAATACAATAAATAAATAAATTGCTGGGGTTTGTGCTCCCAGCACCGTTTAGATGAAGTGTTAAGATGGCTGATGGCATTCTAGACTCAGTTTTAATTTTGCCCAGGGTAAGGTAGGCTCGTGCTATTTTATTTGACCCTTCTTTTATGTTGCCTTCAGTGCTCTGGTACAGAACCAACCCAATCTAATTCAATTCCCCACTACTTTACCCTTCAGTTAGAGCAAACCTACAGTGAGCACACAAAGGCCACTGTGATGGTATCTTCTTTGATCTTCAGCTTGCTCAATCTACTTCCTACTGTGCTGGCTCACAATTTCATTTTAATAGTTAAGTAGTTTGGACATCATTAAAAGAACTGTGTCTGGAGGCAGTGATATGGCACTGATCAGTTTGTCAAGTAATTCCATTAAAAAAAGTTCACAGTTCTGTCCTGATATGATGTAGAGAAAATGTCTCATTAAAAACAACTTTTGTAAAATACTTTCACCCATTTCAACTTAAAAAAAAAATGAGGATAATTTCTGGAGACTCGCTCTTTCCAGTCTAATATATCATCTTCTTTTAATCTCCACTACTTCCTGCCTTTTTTTCTTCCTAGCAATTATTAATAATTTTGTTGCTCTGCTTAATTTTCATAAGTGGGCTCAAATATATTTTTGGAAGCTCTGCTAACGATGGCCCGGGTTGTGACTTGGGCTAAATGCTTGTTCAAGATGAAAAGGGGGTCAAACATCAGCCTCCAAGCCCTGGGCAAGATGAAACCCCATTCCTTCCAAGCTGGGTGAATTCCATGTGCCCTGTAGCCTCACCCCATGGCTGTGTCCACCAAAGGAGCCAGTTATGTGTCTGCCAATGAATTTATCCCAAAATCCCTCTGAGTCCATGCCCTGTCCACCACATCCATCCCTGAGCTTCTTCCTCCAAGCTCTGCAAAATTCCTTGTGTATTCATCCTTGGGACTTTCTTCAAAAGTCACATAATTTTTCTCAACCTGGAGTATTTCTTTACATCATTTGATTTGATTTTTTTTACAAGTGATTTTCCTAAGTGGTGGTGAGCTGGTGAATTATTTCTCTTATGAACTGGTGAATTATTTCTCTTCCTGCCTGGGGCTTGGAGAAGTCAGCCTGGAGATGGCAACTGTTTTTACATTGCATTTGGCCTGATTTGAGGCAGATCCTACAATCTCCTTCTGAAATATCAAGAGATCCTTTACATATTCTGGGTTGGAGGGTGGATTTCTTGCTTGGTCTTTTTAAATCTAGAAAATTTGGTGAGTTGGCTCCACTTTTAGCATTTGTATTCCTTAATAGCAGCCACGTTTCTCAGGGCAAGGAAACCGAGCAAGTAATTTTTGATCATTTGTGCAGGGAGAGGGCTAAAAACTGGTTCCAAAATGCAGATTCTTGTCCCTGGGGCTGCTGGCTTCCAGCAGCTGGGCAGGATGAGATGCTGGCTGACGTGAGGAGGTGTTGTGGCTCTCCAAGAGCACCATCCCTGCTTCCGTCCCTGTGGAGAAAGGAGAGGAGCAGGAGGGGACACAAAGCAGCTCCAAAGCCATTTGCCTTAAGATGTGTCACTTTGCTTTATATTTCTGCATTTGCACTGGGACTTCAACCTGTCTTTTACATTAGCTGAGGGTCTCACAGACAGGGGTGAGAGTGAAAAAGGTTTTAGGTAGGCACTGATGTTTGCTTTTCAGCAGGTTGTTTTATCTGGGCTGAGCTCAACATGAAGAATGCAGGCTGAAATTTAATCTGCAATTTAATGTTATCAGTCTGGTTTTGGTAATTTTCACCTGGCACACACCTCTAATAGGGTGCACAGGTTCAGTGCTGTAATCTGAGCTCAGCTGGAGACAGGGTCCATGAATACTGAGGTTTGGTTTTGATGGCATTAAAATCAGTTTAATCTCTCCACCCACATTCTCTGATGGAGCTGTTTTGCCAGGTGGGAAGGAATGGGTTTGAAAGAGTTTAAATAAAGTACGAGCAATTTATGTCCAGCAAATCCTGTAGAAATAATAGATGTTCAAGCAAATGAAAGAGTACTACAGCTGTAGGTATTCAGCTCTATAATTCTGATCAGTTTGAGCAGGTATGCTCAAACAATTTTCAATGCATAAAAGAATGTGGCTCTCCAATTTCCCACCCTGAGGAAGGCACACACACACACACAAAAAAAAAAAAAAAAGGCAGTGAGACAAACCCCCAGAGAATACCTCGAGCCCTGGTATCTCTTAAAATAACAGATGAAAAAAGGAATTTGAAAGCAAAACAAAGAGATAAAGAAGCATCAGGCACTGAAACCCCTTAGGTATTCTACCTTCCAGTGTGCACCATCTGACTGACACACTTCTCCATATGCTGAGGAGGAGACAGAACTATTCCCAGCTAACCCACAATTATGCCTTCATTATTTCTTTTTAATCTCCTCTGAGTTCCCATAGGGCCTCATATTTGGTTAGATGAATGTCCCTGCAACAGCCCAACTCTGAAAGAGTCTCCCAGAAAACTTTCATGTTACGCCTCGTGCAGATTTGCTCCAGAGCTATTTTTATCTTCCCCTCACTCTCTTTTTTCATCCAGTCATTAAATAAATTATTTTCAGGGCTGCTTTCAGTCTCTCTTATGGTGCTGAAGGATTTGTTAGGATGGAATAGGAATAGGAGACATTCCAGTAATAATTTCTTTTTCCCCAATGGTGCTTTTAGAGGTATTTGTATTTAGATTTTATTATTATTTTTTAAGATGTACAGCAGGATTTGGACCACTTATGTAATTCTGTGCCTAAAAATCCCAGGATTTCACTGGAAGCAGTAGTGTGACCTATTAGTCATGTTGAATATACTTTATATATTTCACACCCTGCTCCTTGCAGATCTGAGATAAAAGGATATAAACAGAGATAAGTATTTTTGCCTACCTATTCTGCCTGTAAAGTTATTTTGCTTGGGGGCCCAAAGTATGAGCAGTATAGTATTAATATGGTGAAATTGCTACAATTATGTTGTACTCCCACATTACCTTTGATGTGATATTTTGCAAATTGTTCTGTGCAGAATTATTTTGCTATGGTTACATTGTAAATGTCATTTTGTGATGAGATACTTGGAGATGTATATAATGACTTATAATAAACTTTATGGAAGAATCATAAATAAGAGATTAAAATCTTATCTATTATAATGTGTTTTTTGCATCCTTTTTCTGTACCACCTGTCCTGGTTGCTTGGATTTGAGAATTATCTTTCTTTTGCAAGTCAGAGTTTACTTGGTGAACTTAGTGCTGAAAGGAGGTGATGGAAGGGCAGGGCTGGCTCTTGTTAGGTCATATCCTTGATTTTTCATTCATTCTGGGAGTTTTCAAGTGTTGGACTGACCAGTAAAACGCTCAAATCTTCCTTTGACTTCCAGATTGTTATTTTTGGTTGTTAGATCCATCAGCTTCTGTCTCTGTGTCTCAGCTTTCTGTCAGAATTTTGTTTTCTGTTGTGGGGGATGAGAAAATGAATTAATGACTTGACTTAGGTTTTGTAACCTTAAGGTGTCATCTTGTAGTTCAGAGAGATGATTCATGCTCAGAGAATTAATTTCTGCAGGTTCTCACCACGTCCAAGAGAGTTAGCTCCTTACTCCTTGTTCATTTTTAATTAAAAAAAAAAAAATTAAAAATGCAGGAACTGGATCCCCAAAAGACACTTTGCATCAAGCAACATGAAAGCCCAAACACACCGAAATACAGGGAGTATTGACTGGAATAATTGTGTGTGAGGAAGAAGATGAAAAATAAAATAAAAAAAAATTATAAAAGAGCAGCAATTACAGTTTATTGAAAAGACCACATTTCTGCATTTCCAGAAACTTAAAGAAGAAATCAAAACCACATTTGTGGTTTTGCTGCTAACTGGAAGCAGGAGAGTATCACTTCTCTGGAGCAGGGTCAGACAGAACCTTTTACTGTGGCTTGTGGATGAAGGCTGCAGAAATACACTTAATGGGCTGAGAAAGAGGGTGTTGAAAATAGATCCGTGAATGATAATTTGAAAAAGAAGTTGCCAGTCCCAATAACTTTCTTAAACCCACATCTTGGAAAGCATTTGTGCTATTTTTGGAGCATGATGAAGTCCATCAGAAAGTGCATTCAGCTTTGAACGCAATAAAATAAAAATCAGGTTTGCAATTATGGTCTGGTGAAAATCTTCAAAAAGTGGGGAAAGTTTCTCCATGAGACAGAGGATTTATAATGGCTTTTGTAATGGAAGATGTCAGTAGCTATTGGTAATCTTTGTATTTCATTAAGAGTAATTGTCTCAAGGTGTTTTACTGTGCTGTCCTTAGTAAAATTTTTATTTCACTCTTTTCAAGTGCATTAAAGCCCTTAATTTCAGTGTTTAAAGGACATTTTGTTCCCTTAGATACATACTGAAAGCATTAAAGATGAGCCAATGAAATCAAGATGTGTTTATCAGACCATGAGAGGATCTTAAACACGTCATGGAATGCTGCTAATGAGGAGGGAATCCCAGCCAGTCAGATAGAAAAACTCACCTTTCACATTCGCCCCATCCCAGGACACTGAGACACAAATTGCAATTATGGGTCAAAATTTGCCAATTTTATTTCCCCCCTACTGCTTTGGAAGGGCCTCGTGTCTGTCTGCAGCTTGGGTTTGTAGTGCTGCTCATGATTTCTGCACACTTGGACTTGCTGGGTGGGGTTTTCTCTGGCAAAATAAGAAAAATGAACAGGAAGAGAAGGCAGCTCCATCCCAGGTATTTGCTGCCCACCAGGTTTTTGCACCTCTTTCTCTCTCTGCCCCCTCCTGCTGCTTCCCAAGCTGATGAGGTGCTGGTGTGGAGTTTCTGGTTTGGATAAGCAGGGAGTTATTCAGGTTGAAGGTGGTGTAGGTATGGCTGGGCTGGCAGGAAGGGTGGTGGTTTATGCTGTCAACCCCTGCTTAAATGCCATTTAAAATGTGTGTCACAACACCCCTGGGACCTGCCTTGCTGCTGGCCCCAGTTACCTTTGGGGAATTTGGATTTTGGAAGCTGGTGTTGTCATTATCCCTGTGGTAGCCTTGGACATGAGCACTGCCAGTGGATTTTGGGGGTGACAGCAGGCTTTGGGAAGCCAAACACAGCCATGCAGCATTCCCTGAGCTTTGGGTGTGTATGATTTTTGCAGCTTTGCTCAGGTTTTGGGGTTTTTTGGTGATGGTGTGAATCCAGCAATTGCTTCTCTCACAAGTTCATTCCTGCCCCCAGGCTCAGTCTCTTAAGGACACACTGTGAGCTGATGCTTAATTAACCACCTGCCTCCCCAATTGGAGCTCACTCCAGTACAGTCCTGAAGGGGCTCCTGGTGGAGGAAAATCCATTTAGTTTTTTAAGTTATAATGACTCATTTCATGTTGTTCCAGCACTCTGGGTCACAGGCAGGGTGGGGGAATGGTATCTCATTGAGATTTTAGCTTAAGCTACTGGCGTTGGAGGTGAGAGTTGACTTTGAAGGAGTTAACTAAGGCATGCCAAGTGAGTAAAATCAGATCAGTTTTTAAATTATGATTTTTTTTATCTTTGTCATGAAACAAGATTGCCTTAAAATTTACAAGTCCAAGCTTCAGCCAAAGAACCACAATCTGTGGGCTTTGAACCCAGACTCCTGGCCGTCGCTCCAACTCGAGTTTGTTTAAGGCTGAAATGCTCCAAATGAAGCGGCCGCAGCAAAATGAACTTTTCAGACCTGGCAGTGGAATAGGTTCAATGGAATTTCTGTTTGCAGCTGTGCTGTGAGGGTGGTATTATGGGCTGGCATGGAGTGACACCTCTGTGCTGGGTGGGAAATGCCATCTTGTGTGGCTGAATTTTTGGGCACAGCCATGGCTCAGCAGAAGGGAATGAACAGGTACACATGATGCTCACAGCTAATGATGCCACTTCCCCAGCCTAAATACCTTGGAATCCACAAAGACAGCTCCTAGACAAAGGGGACACCAGCATAATTCCCTGCAATAGATTTCTCCCTTCATAATGACAGGAGCATCTCTCTCAATATTACTCAGCTAATGAAGGAATAGATCTGCTGCGAAGTTCCTAGGAGGCTCATTTTCCTGAGTACAGTAGTAAAAGTTAGCTGATGGATGACCTGAACTGCTTAATGCTCCTACTTACAACTTCTGAGCAGCAAGGCGTAGCTGGGAGAGAGCTGAAGGAGTTATCCTCGGGAGGCCCCAGTGTCCTTGTAGGTTGTCAGAGTCAATGAGCCAGGTTTATTTCAAATGGCTCCTTAAATGAACATTTATTTTGTGCCAGTAACACGTTTTTGATTAACAGCTCCTTTTGACTAATTTGCTTCCCAAAACAGCCCAATAAAGGACTCGTTTAAAACATAATTAAAAGCGTGTTATTGCTGGTAGTTAATACTGATTAAAACAGGCATTAAGACAATTATCGTTGAAGGAAAGTAAGCACCCCGTAGTCAGGATGGAATCCATTCTTACAGTTTTTATGCATTGCATACACAAGTGGGCTGTCTGCCAAATGTGCAGGAGTTCTCATTCTGCACAGAATTGCACCAAAATTTGATTCCAAATAATTTTATTTTTTAATGGACAAGCAGCCTGACAATATTCACATTGAGCATTTGAAGGGAGGTTTTTAGTTGAAGTTCAACTTTCTCTTGCCTGGTTACTCAATTAACTGGTACCAAAAACTCTCCCTGTTATTGTGCCTTGTGCTGGGACGTTAAAGAATGGGATTTCTTAAATGGGCTTTACTTTCTGCATCTTCATCTTTGGGTCTCTGCAGCTTGATACTCTGAATCAATTGTTTATTGTTTTCATTAAAAAGCAAACAGACCAAATTATTGACTGGTAGAGGTGGGAGTTATTTTAGGTGCAGAAATAGGAACTGGTCAGAAAATTGTCAAGTCTTAATGTTTTCTGGTAGAATTTTTTTGTTTTTTGGGTATTTTTTGGCTATGTTGGGTTTTTTTCTGTTTTTTCTTTGGTTTTTTTTTTTTTTTTTAATTTGGCTTTTTTGGAGGCCATGTATTTTGAGGGGTTTTGGTCTTTATATTTTTTTTTGTCGCTGAGTGTGCTTCCTTCAAATATGTCCTGAACACCTCAGAAAATTCACATAGAAATAATGTCATGCACTCCTTATTAAAATAATACAATATTTTTCCATCAGAGTGGAAAATTAAGGGTAACTTTTTAAGATCAAGGGCTTTAATTATGACCCTGTAGCTTTTTATGCAATAAGTATATCAAAAGAAATCACGAAAATGTGGGTTTTGCTGCTTTAAATTTTTATGTGAAAATTCTACTTGTCATTTCACACTTGCATTTCTCCTTTGAACATCTTAATTCCTTAATTTCTCAGCTGCATTCTGGATCATGATTTTGCAATTTGCAGCAAGGAAAAATGTGTCTCTCCTGTAATCCACTTTAATTTAATAAATTTCTTAGAATGGATGAAGACTTCAGAGATTGTTATTTCATCTGAAGTTGAAAATTTTGAGGGATTTTAACTGAGGAGTTGCTTCCAGCATTGATTTCAGCTTTTTCTGCCTTACCTCAATGTAGCATTAGCATTGGAGAGCAACCAAAATTATTATACAAGGTGTTAAAAATGAACTAAATGAAATTTTGTTCTTATTTCCAAATGTGCATTTGATTATGTCCAGGTTTATTTATTTTTTTTTAATTAAAAAAAAGAAATTAAAATACACTAGGGGGTATTTAGCATGTGGTTTTACACCTTTGGCTCTAGAGGTTTTCACAGTATCAGCTAAAATAAATGAATGTTTTCCTCAAATTTTAGCACTACAGGGACTAAGGCAAATCAAAGCTTCCCTGGGCACCCTGTGCCGAAGCATCACCACCCTCAGAGGAAGAAATTCTTCCCAATATCCCATCTAAACTTCCTCTTTTCCAGCTTAAAACCATTTCCTCTGTCCTATCACTACGTTTGTTCTTCCTGAAGCCAACCCACACAAACTTTTCGCTGTGTCTGGAAAAACTTGATCTTGGTTCCACTGTGGAACTTCTCTGCCCTCCCTGGCTGGAGGCTGGGCCTGTGCTCCAGGTGGAAAGGAAAATCCATTCTGTTGAAAAAAATTATAACTATGACTTTGCATATATTTAAAATCTCATAAATATTTCCCCTC
Organism: Euphonia xanthogaster; assembly: GCA_034509185.1. Lineage (NCBI taxonomy): Eukaryota > Metazoa > Chordata > Aves > Passeriformes > Fringillidae > Euphonia > Euphonia xanthogaster. Next base: position 2,552,992 of record JAYDZK010000274.1, read on the forward strand.
AATACCCTTCTTCTTCTGAAAATATCAGCTGTGCATGTAATCCTCTCAGGGGAGCCAACATCTCTGTTTATCTGTCTTAATTAAACTGTTTGTTGATTCTTGGGCATAAAGAAGGGGAAAGAAAAAAAAATTATTCAGCTCCTATAGTTTAATGGATTTTTAACAATGACAGATTGAAGAGCAGCAAAAATAAATAATGCAGTTGTTAAAAGTAATAATGGAACAAAGGTAAAATGACATCCCTGTAGGCTGGGAGAAATATTAACAGAGAGAGATAAATCCCAACAACCCTGCAATTAAAAAATAGCCAGCTTTCTTGTTTTCCCATTCGATGGTCTGGCAATTAACAGCCCATTTGCAAGAACATCTGAGGAGTGCAGGGCAGTAAGGGAGGAGAGAAATCCCAAGGGTTTGAAGTTGTAGCAAAGAGGTGGTGAAGTTGGGTTGAATTGTGGATTAGATGTGAAATTTGGGGGGTTGGCAATAAATTATAAATGATGGGTGGGTACAGCTCTTGAGAATGGACAGGAGGAGAAGTGAGGAAGGGAAAAGGGGCAGGCAGAAAGAATTTGAGATTTTGGGGAGGAATGGTTTCAGCAGACTGCAGGGATCAGGTGATTTCCATGGGTAAGGGAGGCAAACATGGATCTGCAGCCAGCACACAGGGCTGGAGGTCTGCAGAGCTCCCTCTTGCCTTCCAATGGGCTGAGGAGTGTTATTGTCACTGCTTTTAATGAAGGGATGGGACTGTTTTCAGGCTAAGAATGATTTATTGCTCAGATAAACATAAATCTCACAGCCTCTGGGATTATAGAGGTACAAGCAGTCTGTCTAGCTCAAGAGCAGTCACAAGTTCTTTGTTGCAAGGCAATACACAACTTTCTAACCCAACAGACAGCTGCCACAGGGTTCATTTTCCTTTTCTGACCTATCTTATTTCCTTAATTTTGCTGCACTGTGGATACTTTTGTCCAATGGGCTTCTGTCCCACATATACTTCTATTACAACTTCTAAACTCCCAGCTTACTCTATACAACCACACCCCTACATTAGAAACCCTTCACCATCTTACCCAACACAGTTTCTCACTTAAAGGCATATTTTTACTTACAACTATAAAAATATAAGTTTATGATTTTTCTTCCTAATTTCTGTATATTGCATTTTTTTCATCAGTCCAAGCTTCTCCCAAGGCTGCAAATGAGACCTTCCTGTGTCTCTGGAAGTTTCTATTTTTTCTGATTCCCACAGAGGGGGACAAGCCCAGGATTGAAATGAACAAGAAAAGAAACAGAAGAGGTTATTTTCCATATGAAGACCCATGTCCCAAGATCTGTGGAGGCAGGAAAAGCCAAGAGAGTGGAGAGGGGTTTTTACGGATGGAGACAAGCTGGTTGGCCTGGGGAGCCCATGGAATTCTCAAGGTGGGGTCCCTGGATGGCAGAGGGAGCTCTGCAGCACTGGCAGGGTGGCACATGGGCACAAACACCTCCACGCATGCCAGGAGGAGCAAGCACCAGCCAGGTCCCAAAGCTGCCAGGATCATTGTAGGAAGGAGAGAGAATTGGGCAAATTTTCCTGCAAACGCCTTGAATCGGATGGAATAAAGCCCACAAGCAAGGACAGAGAGAGACAGTGGAGCAGAAACCTTTCTACTTCAGCCCTGCCTGCCCCAGCCACTTTGAGCTTTCTCCATTTGAAAGTGAAATTTCTAATTTTATTCAAATAAAGCCTGGCTTTCTTGTGTTTAAAAGACTTTTGGTCTTTGGGGATCTCGCTGTAGGTGATGGCTTCAGCAGATCCACTTCAAAGCTTTGGTGGATTCAGTGTCCTATCAGAGCAGATACTAATTAGTGGAGCTGTGGGCCCAATTCCTGAGGGATAGAACCCAACAGATACAATAGCATTATCCTGGAATTAGTCCCCCTAAACCAAAAGAGTAAACCTGCAGAAGGCAGAGCTCCATGGCAAATTTCCAGTCAATTCCAGTAAATATAGGATTGTGACTTAATGAAGAGACTGTGAAAAAAAAATTGTGGTTATTCTTGTATTGCAAAGAAAAAGATCTGGAGACTTTTATATTAGGAGAAGAAAATGTTTGTTTAGCAGCTCTCAGCACTGAGAATAATAAGGCATTCTTGTACTTGCTCAATGTAAAAGAAAGCAGGAGAGGTATAATGTGTGTATATAAACATATAAAAATGGGATTTCTCTCGTACATACAGAGGAGGAGGGGGAGAAAAAAGGAGTAATCTGTGAGAGGAAACAGGTGGGCAAAAATGGTACACAGTAGAATAAACTCCTTATTTGCCATTGGAATGTGTGGCATTACTGCTGATGTCAGATGCATTTAGCATTTGCCAGTCTATTAGGAGAGAAAATGAAGAGCATCTGCCTTAAAACTTCCAAACAGGAACAGCAAGCTCTGAAAGTTTGTGCTTTGCTGCCTTTGCTTCCCCACCAGCCAGCAAGCAATTGCATGTTGGAATGTTTGAGATGTCCTTGCTGTGGCAAGGCTTCCCAGTTCCTTGCAGGCTAATAGGGAGATGGATTTGTTGATGTATTTTAGGAGGAGATTGTGTTTGGAAGGAGAAATTGGATGCTGAGCTTTTGTTGTGATAGCTCTAAGACTCTGTGTTTTGGCTTGGAGTTCTAAGACTCCATTTGAAGGAGGGGAAAAAGGAGAGAAACCAGCAGAAATTATTCAGGTGTCAAACAAAAGTTTCTTCCAAGAATAAGATTTATTTCACTCAGTAACCCCTTGCCAGAAGTTTGTGTTTTTGGGAAATGAAAATTTCTGTCTTGGTGGTATTAGTAAAGCAAAACCAGCTGAGCACATTCAAACAATGGACAGAGTCTGTCTCTGCTAATTTTGAATTTTCTGGCTTTTGTCACTGTATGTCACAACCATAATTATTATTTAAACATCGAGGTGAACTGCAAAACAGAAATGAAACTTTAGCTGAGAAATGCTGTATGAAAGCAAAGTTCCTGCTAAGTTGTGCAAAACTCCAGCACTGGCCTATGTTTTAATTTATCCTTGTTTAAAATTCTGCATCTGCCATATGCAATTACCCCTTTGAAATGTTTATTTACCAGTGAAAAATAAGTTTATGTGGCGGTTTTTGGGGAATTTGGGCACTTTGAGAGATTGAATGAGGAGCAGAGACTCTGGTGCTCACCTGAGAGCCTGGGCCAGTGCCAGGGATATTTCCTTCTGTCTTCCAGTTGGCAGATCACTTCTTCCAGTCACAGTGCAGCAGGGTTTTGTGTTTCTCTAGTCTGGACAACTTCACATTTTAACTAAATTGCAGTAGAGTGTGGTTGTGTTTTTTTTTGTTTTTTTTTTTAATGCAAGAGAATAACCCATGTATAACAGCATATTAAAAAATAATCCAGGTAAATTAAACTTTTTCTCTAAAACTGGTAATTTGAGATAATAAAGCTTTTCAACTGGTTTCACACTGGCTTTCTGGCACAGCCAGATTTGCTGTGGGGACTGCTGATGGTCTGCCCTGCTTGCTCCTCTCAGATTTTGGAATGTTGGTGAGAGTTGTTCAAGCTATTACAGGTTACAATTTTGTTGTTCCTACTCTGCAAGTCCAGGGCTCTTTCTAATTGCCCCTATTTGCATAACGTGGATGATATTCCAGATGTTTATGGGGCAAATCCCATCCCTGATGGGCTGCTGAGGCTACAGGAAGGAGGAATTCTGTCCTGGTATTCAATTGAAACCCTAATCTGGGCTCACACTGCCAGAAGGCAGGGATGGATGGGATTTTGGGAAGGAATTCCTGGCTGGGAGGGTGGGCAGGCCCTGGCACAGGGTGCCCAGAGCAGCTGGGGCTGC
>JAYDZK010000274.1:2556942-2568834 GCA_034509185.1 Euphonia xanthogaster
GGCAGGCCCTGGCACAGGGTGCCCAGAGCAGCTGGGGCTGCCCCTGGATCCCTGGCAGTGCCCAAGGCCAGCTTGGATGGGTCTTGGAGCCCCCTGGGACAGTGGAAGGTGTCCCTGCCATGGCAGGGGTGGGATAGGATGGGATTTAAGGTCTCTCCCAACCCAAACTATCCTGTGATCCCATGATTTACTGCAATATCTTCCTGCCTTGCTTGTGCTGGGTTCTGAGCTGATCATTGTGCTGTGTTTTCTGAAAACATCTCTGTAGAGTGTTTCATTTCTGTAATTAGTTCTTCATCCTGTAAAATCTTGTGCATATTCTTAAAACCAAGCTTAAATTGGAGTGAATGCTTACTTTGGATGTTCTACAACAGGACACAATAACTCCTATTTTCACTTTTCATCCGTAACCAGGTGTGATGTTTTGCTGCTGGCTTTTCTAATATGAGGATTTTTATTACAAACATTAGGGGTAGACCAGTGGAAAGATTGAAGCAGGATTCCTGTCACCTTTCAAACACTCTCTCATCTACATAGTTATAAAAAAGATAAAGGGACTTTTAAAACAATGTATATTTAACCTCTTTGTTATATTTTAAAAAGACTGGTTGTTTGTTTTTTTGTTTTTTTTTTTTTTTTTTTGGTCCCCCAGCAATTTCTGTGTTGGGAAAGCAGAGCACAACTAAAAATTTGAGAGCCCTGGTTGGGGTTTGGTTCTTAACCTGGGGAGTGAAGGGTTACTTTTGTGTGCAAACAGTGGGGATTGGGGATGGATCTGTTTCAGGAATAATCACATAATGACATGATGTGCCTTCCTTAACTGGACAATGGTGCAGCCTTTGAGTGATTTTGTAAAAGCTACTCTTACCTTTCTGTCCATGAAAACAGTTCGTATGCCTGTCCTCAGAAATACCCTTTTGTTTTATCTGAAATGTGTGTTCAAATAGGATTTTAAATGTTATAAACCAGAATCCTGCATAATGGCAAAAAATTCTGTTGGTAACAGTAGGCTGTGTGGTATTAAGTCAGTGATGTTCTCACTCTCTGAACCTCTTGCATTTCCTTTTTTTTTTTTCCCTCTGGAATGAACTAAAAAGGCTTTGGCAAGGCGGGACCTTACAACATCAAACCCCACCAAAGGCAGATTCCCACAAAGTGCTTGCACAGCACAGCAAAGTTTAAGTGCTGGCACCGAGACAGGTCCGTGTGGTACAGAAGAATTCTTACATTTGAATGTTTCTATCTTCTGAGCCTTTAGATGTCAAACTTCAAGTGGAATTGACTGTTTATCCCAGTTGATTTTGACTAGTGACGCCTTCCAGGTTGGAGGGCGCTCCCTTCACTCTGTTTCCCATCAGCACTCCTTGACTACTGGCATGTGGTGCCAATTTGTTCCTTCTGTACAGAGAAGAAAAGAAGTTTGGATTTAATTTTAAGCCTTGACACAAGGTTTAATTTGCTAAAAAGGGGAGCTGTGCCATTGTAAATCTTGGAGGAGACACCAAGGTTGCAAAAATTGTCAGCCCAATCTGTTTTGAGCACCATTTCAGGCGTTCTATTAAAGGAACAATATTCCTTTTCACAGCTTGTTCAGCTGTGTCAAACCACACAGGTTAGAGTGGAGCTGGCTATTTATTGTACTTTTTATTGCTTTCTGATCAAGTTTTTATGCTAGGAGGGAAATTTATGTGCTGGAAATGATTTATCAATACTACAGATGGGAGAGAAAAAAGTGAATTTTTTTTTCAGGTGAGTAGAGCTCAAAGCACAGCAGCTTAAGGCTTTGCCAGAGAGACTCATAGAAAGAATAAAACCACTTTCCTATTAATATATCCCAGAATTACAGAGTAATCACATGGTGGGTCTGCTACCATGTTTTTGAGAAGGGAACTCTGGTAGAACATGATGTTGGCACTCAAGCACTGGTTTATTCCTGGTGGTGACTCAGACCACACTCAGCCCTAAAGGCTCTTTGGCCCCGTGGGCAGATTCTGATCTTGCCTAGGATGATGTAGAAGGTCCCTCTGCCTTCACTGCTTGCATTGCAGGAGAGGAGAGGCTTTAGCATGGAACTCCACATCTCTGCTGACCATGTGAATTTGGTCATTGGCTTCAGGTCAGGGTTTCAGCCTCTGTCCTAATTCTTTGTAAATGTTTTCTGAGCCATGATGATATTACCAGGGAAGGGCAGTATGGCGTGATGGGATTTGGTAAATATTTATTTCAGCTAGTCTGGTTTTTTAAAAAATAATCATTTGGAGCTGGTTAAAACCCAGAAATTTCAAAGTATACCAGCAAAGCTCTGATACATTAATTTATACTAAACCCTACACAGTATCTTGCTTCAGCCCTTTTTTACTTTGCTTTTTAAGAAATGGATGTCTGACCCAATAGTTCATTTATGCTCATCTGTCACATAAGTCCCTTTTATTTCTTGGATTAAGTGCTACAGACCTAATAAATCATCGCTGCTCTTCTGGCACCGTCCCAGCTCATGTTGTCAATCTGGGCAGTGTAATGTTCTAAATTCTGCAAACCAGCAAGTTTTTGTCAACTTTAACTTTAATCATAGAGGAATGAGAGGTGTGCCACGAGCTGCACATTTATCAAAACTATTGGTTTGGGGCATTTAGAACTGGCATGAAATGGGACCTGGATCTAAATTTGCAATGTATTTTTTTCTTTTTTTTTAAACAAAACAGGCACTGCTAGACACTTTGCCAGAAGAGAAGGGAACATGGATATCATATTTTCTTTTTGCACGAGTAAATCAGGTAGAACTGAGGAGGGTGGCAGCCATGGGTGTGTCCCTGTGAGAGCTTAGGAGCACGTGGGCCAGCAGGGGTGTGCAATTCTCATCTGTGCAGTTCAAATATAATCTCACACCCCTGAGCACAAGCATTTTGATTTTTCCCAGACTGAAGCCCATGCTCTGTGTCGTACATCATATCCCTGCTCCAGAGGATGGGATTTATGGAGAGGAGGTGTTGGGTGCTTTGTGGGAAGCTCTGTAGCCAATTTTTCTGTGCACAGCTCCTGACTTATCAGCTCTGTCTCCCAGATCTTTTTCTCCTGGTATTTATAACAGGATGGTTAACTCCTCCTGAAGGTGAGGGAGGAGTGCAGTCAGATCCCCCTCTCCAGTTACTCTTCCTGCTGCTCTCTAACTCCTCTTAACCCTTGAGTGAGAAATCCTGATTTCTGAGTTGCAGCTGTCACTGGTGTCTGACATGGTTTTGATGGAGTTAAGGAGATTTGTTTTAATCACACACAACAAATATCATTTTTAAACAATATGCCACATGTAAAATTCAACGTGAATTTATGGTGTCCTCCAACATTTCAGTGAAGATGGATACTGCAGAGATTAGGCTGTGATTCATCATCTTTCTAGAGCTAAGTTGACTACAAGAGGCTTTCTGCTCACGAGCATCATGTGTTTATTTTATCCAGTGATGGCACCATGGATTTCAGTGCACAGTCTGTACCCAGCTGATCTAGAAATCTGCTCAGATCTGAGCCTGAGCAAACCTGGTGTCAGCTGCTGCTGAAAAAAGCCTGATGACCCATGGCCAGCCCTCCCTCAACGCCAGGCACAGGATTTACTTCAGCTGCTGGAATCCAGCTGGAGCCCTGGGAGCACTCACCTCCCACTGCCCGCCAGCAGCAGGAGATGCTGTTAGAGAAGGGAAGTTTCTCCTAGGAGGAGACCTCTCTGAGCTTCCTTCTCATTCCAGTTATCCTAATATTTCCAGTTAGGACAAGGCAGCTGCTCTGTTTGGGACTGGAGTGATCTGCAAGGTCTTGTGATGAAGCAAAATGTTGTTTACCTGCAACAAACAGAGAAATCCTCTCCCACGTGACTGCTGGGAATGTCTCAGGCATCCTCTGCTGGTCCACACAGGCAAATTGCATTCAGAGGCACGCAGTGTTTGTGCAATTAATCAAGCCTGTTCTGAAGCCAGAATAATTTGGAAAGATGACCATTTATAGAAGATTTGTTGTTTGCTGACCGCAGTTACAATTATCTACGAGAACAGATAGGTCAGATTTATTTAAGTTGCTTTTTTTGGTAAAAGCAGTATATTCTGTTAAAATTGGCCAGTGAGAAGATTTGTTTCCACGTGGGTGTGTATTTCAACGCTGCAGAAAAAATGGTTATTTCATAAGCTTGAGCATCAATCTTTGGATTTACACAAGTTTAAAATTATATTCCTAAGAGTTCGTAGCAGCAGCCAAGAGTTATTTTCTGGTTATTAATCTTTCTCCCCTATCCAAAAACATCCCCAAACTTTGTTTAGCTGTACGGTCTCTTCAGACTGTTGATTGTACTGTACTGGGGCTGAGAATGTTGGAGTTTATGTAACCAGTCTCTCTGTTTAGATTTCAATGACAGATATTTTGGTTTTGTTTACGGCCAAATAACAATGCAAACGTGTCACGCCACGGCCGCGGTGTGCGGCCATCGAAAAGGCCACTCGCCAAACTGGTTCCTTGATCTTATCTCCTTAAAAACTTATTAAAAGCATTTCATTGTTGTGTGCCTGCTATTAGTGAGCAAAAATAAGCTTTCCTTATTTACATAAGGATGATGGCCAGCCGCCGTGTCTTGTGGGTTATTGGTTGTTTGGTTAATCACAAAGCTGTGCTATTCCAGCCTGTTTGGAGTTTTGCAGCTAAGCAGAAAAGCCACACATGGCACAATGGTGAAACGCTTCACTGCAAACCCAAATACTTCCATAAAATCATATATTTAATCTCTTTATAGCCCGGCAATATTCAAGTTGCTCGCGTGGCTTTGATTATGAACTTTTACGTAGATATCACCGCGCTGGAGTATTCGGTAATGCGGACGTCAATGCGAGGCGGATTTCTGGGCATAATTAATGCTAAGTGATAATTTGCAAGTGAATTCGTGGAGTCTCTTCTGGGTTATCCATCTGGTCCTTATCATGCAAAGATGTCCAGTCAGCAGTGTTCAAGTTGTTCGCCAAATTCTTCCCCAGCATCTCCAGGCACAGAAAAGTCTCCTTCCATATCCTCCATGAGGTTTTCTGACCTCCCTAACTTCTGTTTGCTCTTAAGGAAAGTATAACAACTTCCAGTTGCTAGATTATAATTAATTTCAGTGTTTCCCTAGGAATTTAACAGATTTTTGAGGTAGGGTAATGACGCAGGCTTAGCTTAGGCTTTATTTTTGCCTACTGCAAAAAACCAGCTCAGATCCTAAAATCCTGTGCAGAAAGTGTATCGAAAATGGTCGAGTGTTTTCCTTCCTCTGCTTTGCCTGTGGTGTGGAGCACGGAGCAGCTATTCAGGAATGATGTTCCTCTTGTGGTTTTTTCTGGTGTCCAGCCCAAACTCAGTGGCAGTCAGTCTATACTTGTTTATATCCATGCCAAGACTAAAATCTCTTCTTCATTTACCTTTCTATCCTGAGCGTCATGTTCTTCTCCCACTACTGTTTTTTCTAGGATTAATGTGCCACCCAGAACTTGTACTTTGTGTAGCTACATTTAATTTCATTTATATTAGTCTGATCAAGGACACATGACACATTTATGGGACATACTTCCACCTTTTTGGGTATGGATGATGCCCCCTAATTTTAATATCACTAGCAAACTTCACACTAGTCTTTAAGGCAAAATCATAAAATAAATTTAAACCTTGTTTTAAAAGTCTTGTTCAAGAAACTTCTACAGTATCTCTCCTCTAATTCAGGAGCATAGCCTATTGAAGTTGGTACTTCATATTGTTTATTTTTCACTCTTATTTTGCTGCTTTCTGCCTCATTTTTGTTCCTTCCACCTGAATTCCTCTGTGGTGAGTGCTGTGTTTACAAGAGATTTTCACGGTTCTTGCAGGGTTGACTATCACTGTCTCATAAAAACATTAACCATCTCTCTCTCTTGTTGCAAAAATAAAAGAGAATGGGGTTAGCATATGTTTAACATTCCCCAGATAAATCTGTATTTTTGTTTTTTTTCCCTCCTCACTTAGAATTTTTTTAAGCGTGAAATTCAGTGACTTACATACATTTGTTCAGGATTTCTGGATATTTGAGTACCTGGGGAAAGCAGTAGATCCATATGGTCCCCTGGACATCTGGAAATCTAAGAAATTTCATCTGCAGATGAAATACAAACAAGTGGTGTGGGGCTTGTGATCCCAGGAAGAGTCCGAGCTGCGTGTTCAGGAATTGTGAATTTTATAGACCATATCCAACACGGCGTGTGCACACTGAGTCCTTTTAGAGGAATATGGATGATCTGGGTGATAATTGTTAGTTATTCCACTCTGCATGTTCTGGAAAAAGAAAGAAAAGCTGTTTCAATTTGTGCATTGCATTCCCACTGTGGGGTTGAGGAACGGATGGGAATGAGTATCCTCAGATAGGGAGAAGAGGTTTAAACTTGGTCAACTCAGGTTACTCTGCTTAGTAAACTCCAAATTTTGCCCGATTTGGTTGTTCTAGGAGATCTTTGCCTGTTCTACGTAGAATTTTTATTTGAGTATTATCCAGTCTGGGATGCAGCTTCAAAACTGTTCCTACAGCCCAGTGTGGGCTGTGGATAAAGTCAATCTCTGAAATGCAGGTGTGTGCTTAGGGGCCTTTGTAACTTCATAGAGTCACAGAATAATTTGTGTTGGGTTAGGAGGGACCTTAAACTCATCCCATCCCACCCCTGCCATGGAAGGGACACCTTCCACTATCTCAGGTTCTTCCCAGCCCTGTCCAACCTGGCCTTGGGCACTGCCAGGGATCCAGGGGCAGCCCCAGCTTCTCTGGGCACCCTGTGCCAGTGCAGATCTCTGGGTGCAGGGTTTTATGTGTCAGTAAGAGCCTCCAGAGAGGTGAACTCCACCCTCATGCTGAGACAGAGACCAGAAGCCGGATGGATGAAACGATAAATGAGAGGCAGTGCTGTGGAGATGGCACAAAGAACAAAACTCTGGATGAGGGGACTGAAAAAACTTGTCATGCGTGGATATTGTCAAATTCCTTCAGCTACTGGCCAACAGATGATTATGTGCATCACCATTATATAAAAAAATATTTGCAGAGGAGCCAAAAATCTGTTAAGTGAACTTGCAGGAAGTGGGGAAGAACATGGCAAAGCTTTTGAATCAAACACCCAGGAAACAAACTCCTCAGATTTCCAAGAAACACTTTTTCTTTGGAAAGAAAACATAAACACCCCCGACTTTCTGAAAAAATTCATGTGAAGTGTGAGTGACTAAAGGATTAATTCTTCCCTTGCATAAACCCAGAGTGAAATGCTCAAATTCTCAACTATATGAACTGCTTGGCACCTGAGAATGCTTAATAGTTATTGGAAGGGGAAAATGTGTGGCAGAACTCTCAGACCAAGAGAAATCCCATTCACATGCCTGAGAAAACTTCGGGCAACGTCTCAAAAGGAAAGTTTTGGAAAAGCTCTGGTAAGAAAACAGAAGCTGTGAATCATGCCATGTGGTATTAAAGAATTTAGAGAGCACACTGAGAAGTTCCATATCAATGCTTTTTCTTAAATATATTCAACAAAGGGCCTATTTCCCTTCAACACTTTCAAATTTCGTCTTTCTCTCCCTTCTGCTTTTTAGCAGAAGGACTACTCAAAAAAACTCCAAAAACTTGCACAGTTATAGCTTTTACTCTAAAATCCCTGGATTTCTTGCCTTTTTATTTTTCTGCTTCTCAATTGGTTTAGAGAGAATTTTAAATCTATAGCCTAAAAAGGGAATATTAAAAGAAAGAGATTATAAAAGCAATTGTAGAAAAGTTTGGGAACTCATCACTTATAACTCTTGCAGCAGCTACAGCAGGGCTGCTTTTCAGAGCATGTCATTTTGTACTCCCACAGTGCTCCAGAGTGGAAAAAATAACTTACTGAATCTTTGATTTCACATCAGTGCTTTGCTGATCCATCAGTACAAATTTATTTTCAATAATGATGGTGGAAAAAAAAGAAATTCAGGCTCTCGGGCTCCTTGAATAAAGCATTTTAGGAACTCATTCTCTGACCAATTTAGCTTGAATTGCAATTAATATCTGTTGAATCTTGCGTGCCTAGAAGAGTAAATCAGTTAAGGAAGATGCTTTGGGATTCTTTGTTTCATCTGATTCCTTGGAATAGTCTGGGGCATTGGGATTGAGTTGCCTGGAGCAGGCTGAAAATGGGAATTCTCCAACTCTGGTTTGGGCTATTTCCTATTCCTAATCAAAACTCACTGCTGTGACCTACAAAAATTGAGAGATTTTGTTAGTGTTTCATGTAGTTTTCTGGGGTTTTTTTTGAGGTATTTTTTTAATGTATAATAGAAAAATATTACTGTGGGCCTGGCTTATGCAGGGGTTGATTGAAATGGATCATCCTAAGGTCATTCCTACCTTGAAATATTGTCAGGGAGCACAAGAGCAGCCCCAACCTTCAACAGATCAACAGCTCTGTCTCACTTGTGATCTTTTTGCTCCATTTGCAGAATATGTTTAGTTTCCATTTTTCTTGCAAGATCTAATGAGATCTTTAAAACAAATGTTCAAATTAAATTAATGGGAAAAAATAGGTTTTCATAGATTTTTGTTCATTTGACACACAAAAGCCTGCAGCAGAAGAAATGGAAGTGGTCTCCAAAAAATTGTGGTTTCTGTGTACATTAAGTAATTTTCCTATATTTTGATTTTAATACTGTAACAAATATCCAGAATAAACCAACATTTAAGGAAAGCTGCATTTTAACTTCTCTGGCTTTTCATCTGCTGTAATAGATGGGAATTTGCACTTCTTCTCTATCCCTTCAATTGAATGCTGTAAAACCTGTTAGTGGCACTGAAGATTATGTGGCTGCTTCTGTGGAGAAATTCAGGCTGCATTGTACTTGTAGCAAATTGTTAAAAGTGGTGTCACATTTTCGGTCCAAAGTGGGACGTGGGCACCTCAAAGCTCTTCCCAGCCCAGGTGTCCTTAGTGGGATACAATCAGAAAATCAAAAAATGTCATTGACAAAAGGCACATATTATTACAGTTTGTGTTGTTAGTAAAAATTTGTTTAGGCTGAAGTTTCTCTTCATGTCTCCTGTCACTCAACAGGTATGATAAGGAAAAACAATGTCTTAGGTTATTATATTAAAACATTTTAAATATTTTCCTGTATGATACTCCCTTTCTATTTAACATTGATATTTTTTCAATTTTTTTCTCTCCTTGCTTGGGTTCTTTCCTCTCATTTTATTGCTGCACCAGTTTAAAAATAAGAACTGTGTAAGCTGACTTTTTCACATGGGGCTTTTATTAGAAGAGGTTCACAAGTGGATTTTATTAGAGTAGCAATCTGTAAAGTTGGTGACATGTTAAACTGTGCTTGAGGTGCATCTTTTTGTCATAAAACACTGATGTCTGTATGAACTGTATTTTTCTCAGTAGGATATTTAGAAAATAGAAGCACAGTTTAATTGTATTTTTAAGCAGGTTTAATTGAACTAATGATACTGTACTTTACTGCAATATACTGTATATCCCAAACTGATTATTTTGAGGAGTTATTTTTATTAGGCAAGACTTTACATTCCTCTAGGTCTGTCTTTCTTTAATTATATATTCTGCCATATCCATAAGATATTGAAAATATCTGTTTTTCCCTCAAAGGTTTGCTGAATTATATTTTACTTTTAGAATTGAATTAAATGGCAATAGGTACAAGAAATGAGAGCTGCAGCCTGAATCATTAATTACTTATCATTTTTAAAAGAGCTTCTTATTTCTACAGTGATTTAGTGCTGCTGTATGATGTGGGATTACTGATGTATTGAAACATTATTAAGCTTTTTATGAGGAATTCAGGCTATTTTTATTTTTTCCCCATTGTGAATTGATGGGAAAATATGTATACAAGGAAAACCACAAATCCTATATACGTGTGCTTTGTAAGACTGAAAAACTGGTTAGAATTCTGCTGAAGTTCATTAAAAGGAGAATTTTGGGCAGAGTAAACCATGCTGGCAGTCACTTATTTCCTTTCACATCAATGCTGTTTCTGGTGTCTGTTTTTTCCTCCAGGCTGAGGCTTGCCAAACATATTTTCTGTTTTAGGGGTGGCTAAACTAAAGCAGAGATTATTCAAGCTAATTGTATTGATAATTTCCTTAAGCAGGACCTAGGTGGAAACTTCTGGTGTAACCACAATTTAATCCTGTATTTAAATACAGAAAAATTATTAATTTATACCAGCACAAATAATTTCAATGTGACAGATACTGGTAGTTCTTGGAGTGGTTTTTTTTGTGTTTGGCAAGTTTTTCCTCTCTGCATATTGCAGTGGTGCATTTTTTGTTTGTGCAACACTTTGTAATAGAGATAAAAGAAATATCAACTTCAAGGTCTCTGAGCATGTCCTGTGTTGCTTTCCTTTATTAAATGGCATTATTGGACTCTTGTCACACAAATGCTGAAGTTTTCTACCTGTCAGGGCTACTGCAGAAAGAAATTTAATGTGCAAACAGTTAAAACCAAGATAAGGATGATATCTAAATGATGTTATTTCTCCAAGTTTTAAACTTGGGCTCTGTCTGCTGTTGCTCACTCTCCCACCAGAGTTTGGCCTCTTCCCTCTGGCCAGAGAGCATTTCTGGAATTAGAAAATAGATTGGGCCTATTTTTCCTTCCCCTCAATAGGCAAAGCTTAACAAGCCCAAAGCCTGCTGGACAAACAAAAAGAACTAAAGAGTTGAAAGAATTTGCAGAAAAGGCAGTTTCAGGCTTCTTTAACAATCCACAGATGCCAAAAGGCACAATAAGGAGGAAATTTGTATCAACAATGTGACAGATATCCTTTATTCTGTGCTGATGCTGTCAGTAAAAGCAATTTAATATGGACTCTCCTACACTCTCTGCCATCTCATTTAGGCATCCAGGTGACTCAGTAATGCACCCCAGGAAAACTTATCTTCAGATATTTACAGAATCTGTAGATTTCTGACACAGAAAAGTGCACTGTGCTGGAAAAAGGTTGAGCAGAAGCAGGGCTTGCTCAGGGTAAGTTTTTTTCCAGGGTATGGAAATCACAGGAGTAGCAGCATTACAATATTTTGTGACTTTTGAGTGATTTGCAAGCTTATTTATAGTTATCTTGTTGGTTGAGACATAAAAAACAGCAGATTTTGTAGCATTTATTCATTCATAGGCTTTATAATGGTGCCTTGAGAAGACTGAGCTGGAGCAGGGGCTGGACAGAGCTAAGGAATAAAGCAGGGATTGATTCCAAGGATCCCCTCCATGGATGCACCTGGGGTAGTACAAGAGCCCAGCCAGTGCTGCAGCCAAGATGAACCCAAATGGCCCCAAAATGCCCGAGCGCTCCCGGGGTCTTGTCACCATCATATTTTATGAAAAATCCCTTTGCCAGGACTTCTTCTTCTGGGAAGCTGAGAAGCCTCAGGGAAAAATGAAAACTGTAATTATCTGATTGCTGCTCCTGTGTTTTGCTGCTTTGGAATGCGGTTGGAGATTGTTTACCAACTGGTCATTGTTTCATTGGTTTCATGTGAAATGTTTTGACTCTTTGGCCAATCAGTGCCAGGCTGTTTCAGGACTCTGGAGAGAGTCACGAGTTTTCATTGTTATTTTTTAGCCTTCTGTAAGTATCCTTTCTGTATTCTTTAGTATAGCTTAGTATAGCATTCTTTAATATAATATAGTATCATGAAATAATAAATTAGCCTTCTGAGAACATGGAGTCAGATCCAACCTTCCTTCCTGCCACGGGGGACTCAGAAAATATCACAGGGGTCTCTCATTTTTATAAGTTCATGCAGTCCCACCCTGCTTGTTTTTCTCTCTCCAGCCCACGGGGTTTGTGCTCCTGGGCTGAGCTTTGGCTCATTTGTCCTTG
>JAYDZK010000274.1:2571747-2586723 GCA_034509185.1 Euphonia xanthogaster
CGCTCTTCCGATCTAATTATATCAATTATATAGTAACAGAGATAATATATGTATTTTATATATTATATAAGAATATATGTTATATATATATATATATATGTAATGGATTTATTGGTATTATGGATAATCTTCCTTTCACTTGTATATTCAATAATACTGTGCTTAATAATTACTGAAAATCAGGTATTTCCAAGTTTTCTGGAGGAACTTTCATTGATGGCTGACTGAATGCCTACAGAAAATTAACTACAACACCAAAAGGAAGTAAAATTATTTCCTTAAGGGCACAGGAACAAGAGAGGATGTCTGAGGCTCTGGTTTCATAAAAGCCATTCATGTTTTCATTGCAATGTTGTGGGATTTTCCAACGTGGATGTGCAAGGTTATGGGTTTTTTTTGCTCCTCCTGGCCTCCTCTCCATGTTAAAATCAGACCCTTCCCTTACAGTGTTTCTCATAAATATTTAGTTTTTCAGGTGATATTTTCTGGGAAGCACAAGCTGAGCTATCCTTTCTATGTAACTTAAAGCAAGTCACTGAGCAGAACGAGGTTAGCCAAAGTTTTTGAGCTCTGTGGTTTGTCTTAGAAGGAAAGCACGATAGTGGAATCAGATACTTTTGATGCAATATAAATACTTTCATATTTACAAAGAATGGGCAAGTTCCCATTTCCTGATTGCTGAAAGAATCATGTAGCAGACAGTGCTTTTGTTTGCAGCCAAGTGTGATGCCTTTCATAGATTTAATTCAGACTCTGGCTATGGCTATTTCTCTCTCTGGGCCTTGTCTTTTCTCTGCTTCTCTTCTCTTTCTGCTTATTTTTTTCCCCAAGGCACATTTTAAACAATCCCAGAATGGTTTGGGTTGGAAGAGACCTTAAAGCTCCTCTTGTGCCACCCCAGCCATGGGCAGGGACATCTCCCACTGTCCCAGGTTGCTCCAAACCCCATCCAGCCTGGCCTTGGACACTTCCAGGGATGGGGCAGACCTGATTCTAAACAAAAAGCATTTAATAAAAGCCAGGTGCTGTAAATCCCTTATTGCAAACTCCGTGTTGGCTCATCTGAGGGAATTTAAATTATTTCTGGCTTGATATAACTTTTCAGCAGTGTAAGATGCTTGGTCGTGGAAGAATAAAGCCTTTGACTGAAGGAAATTCTCTGGTGGGAAAAAACCCCTCAAACAACATTTTATTCTGCTTATTTTAAGTTCTACTCATGCCCAGCTGGTGCCAGGAGAACACTGGGGACATGGTTTAGGGCTGGACTTGTGTTGGGTTTGTGATCAGACTCGATGGTCTGAAGGGTCTTTTCCAAACTCCTCCATCCCCGTGAGTCCCTCCCACAGGTTTGCCTGGTTTACCTGGGGCAGCACAGAGTGTTGGGAGAACTTTGTGTGCAGTGAGAGAGAAAAACCTGAGCCCTGAGGGACTCAGAATTGCTGAAGATCCCTGGGAGCTTCATCTCTTTTTTTTTTTTGTCTAGCAAAGCGGGGTGTGAGGGAGAGCTCGTGCTGTTCACCGTGGCTGCCTAAATTCAGTCCTGATGGGGAAAACCACAGAAATAATCAATGCAAAGGAATTGTACCCTTAAAAATATTTTAATTTTTTAATGAGAGAAAAAGGGAGAGCTGGAATGGGGTGATGCCTCTCATGGTATTCTGAGTGCTGTGAGGTTGTCTCCACGCTTTGTTGGGTGTTGCAGAGTGTTTTTAAGGAGCAAACTGCTGTTTTGGTGTGCTGTTACCATTTTCTCCAGAGCAGAGGCAGCTCAGAGCTAAGTCTTGCTCTGCCAGGGAGGAATGATTTATTGGATGATCTCCCTGAGCTCCCAGCCTTTGCCTTCCCATCTTCAATACCCTGCACAAGAATGGAAACACTTCATGGGCTTCATCTTAATAGGGGCTCCCCCACTCCAAAACAAGATCCTTATCCAAAGATTTTAATTAATTGCAAAAGTTAAAAATAAATCGTGCTGGAGTACCATTGATAATCCTCCTAGGCTGGCTTTCATTCATGTTAATGTGTAATACAGCCACAGTAAGATTTAATTTTAACCATAATTATAAAAGTTTGAAATTAAATCTTACTAGGGATGTGTTCTCCATTAATATGGACAAAAACTGATCTGGGAGGATTATTATGGGGGACACAAGAAAGATTTAATTTTTAACTTTTATAATTAATTCAAAAATGTGATAAAGGATTTTGTTTCAGGGGAGGGGGGAGTGCTCTCCAGACCACTAAGACATCCCAGCAGTCTTTCAGAGCCATCTTAATTACAGCCACAAAGAATTATTTGTTAGAGAATGGTGGTCAGGAGCTCAAACTGCTTCTTTTATTCAGAAATAAATGTGCAGACACTTGGAAACTTCCACTGAATAAAGGACTGAGGTTGGTGAGGAGAGAAGACCAGAGGGATACATACATATGCATATATATTTATATTTTTGTGCTTATATCTGCAAATACCTGAACACACGGAGGTAGAAATGCACATCTCTATAAAAATGGATGTAGATATGTAAATGTACATTGATTTTATGAATAAATATGCATGCACTTTTACAAAAACTGTAACAAAACCACATTTGTTCTTTACTTTTCTAATACTTCACCCAGATGCACGGACACACGTACCTAAAGGTATGGATGGGAATTTTTCCTATTAAAAAGGAGTTCCTGCAATAGGAGAAAAGGAAATTAATGGAAACCATTTCTTCCAATGCATGTGGCTGCCCTGAGACCTGGTGTATTTGTCATGCTGCAGAATGGGCAGAAATCAAGGAACTTTCCTGAAAAATTTCCATTGAGGATCAGGTTATGATAAAATTAAAGATGTATGGAGAAGCTGAAAAGGAGTGAAGTATTAATTTCACAGGTACAAGTTTGGGAATCACTTTTGGCTGTAAATTCCAGCTGTGCTCTGGAGTACCAAGCCTTGATGGTTTCAGGTTCACTTGGTGGCTGATTCCACATCAAACACACACAATTTTACAGTGCAGAGGGGTTGGGTTTCTGTGTCCAGCTTGTGGGCACTTCCTTTTCTTTTTTTTTGCTGCTCCTTTTTTTTCTTGCTTCCAGTCTCGAAATTTTAACATTTATTCTGAAAATTCAAGAAGATTCTTTCCATATGATACTAAAAAATAGGATTTAATGCTGACTCTTGGTGGGGATGCTCAGAGATGAGAGCCAGGTTTAAATCCTAATCCTGACAGTTTTCTCATCTACCAGGGTTCAGTTCTAATTGTTTGTTTTGGTTTTTTTTTATTTTTTTTAAATGTGATCATTCTTTGTATTCAATTAGTCCATTTTTATTATTGTATGAATAATAACATTTATTTTATTATTGCTAGTGTTATTTTAATTTTGAAGGTTGGTGATTTTTTTTTTTTTTTGCGTTGTCCTATAAATCTAACAAAGTTTATTTAGCAACAAAATAGAAGAATAATGACAAAATTTTAAAACTTTTTTTTAAAAATCCCTAAAATTTTGGAAGCATGAGAAACAAAACTCCAAAGGAGCAAAGTAGGGAAAGTATAAATATTTTTGCTAAATTCCACATCTTTGCAAATACATATCAAGCTAGTCAGATTCTTTCTCCTCAACTTTATATTTTTAGAAAATATATTTGTATTTTTGTCTCCCCTTTTACTATAAAAGTAAATAAAGAACTCCATCTTCTATTTCTTCATTCAATGTGATGTTTAATGCAGAGTTGGTTTTTTGGTTATTTTTTTTTTTCCTGGATATTGTAGGGGTTTTTATGAGCATCTGCTTTCATCCTTTATTGTCCTTTCTATGAGTAATCAGGTTTGGACCACACTGTAAAAGACATTATTATGAAATTTTGCAGTTATAAAGGGCAGATTCTTCCTGCATTAGCACAATAACCACTCCTTGCTGTAATTTACTTTAGTAAATGGCTCCAAGTAAGTCAAGAGTGCAAAAATTACAGTTACAAACCCTTTCTTTTTAGCATCGTTTGTGACAAACATCTGCTCTCCTTTGCAAAAGCTTTCAAATAATAATGATGATGATGAAATCAAACTTGAGGAAAATGCTTTTTTTGTTTGCTACAAGGTACTTTTTGTGTTCTCTAAGAGGCTGTTGGAATGTTGAGACATTTTGATATAAATGCGGAAGGCCGTGGAATGAGTTCAGTGGTCTTTGGACTGGCCCATAATTAGTATTTATATGAGGAATCATATTAATATTGGGAAATAATGAAAAGTAAATTTGTATTCTTAGGGTGAGGGTTTCCTCTTAGAACTAAATATCTGAGGAAAACTTGCTTCCATAACCACTTATCACTGTACTCACTGGAATTTCTGTGCTGAATGAATGAAAACTTGAGATATTTAGTAAAATCTGAGGATCCAAAAGCTCTGAAATAGAAAACATCTGTTCTGTTGGCAAACAAGGGATTGAATTGATGTTATAAATTATGGAGGATATTTTAAAAATAGTGGTAACTCCATTGTTATTGTATTTTCATTGACACATTGTTGTGGCAGAACAAATTTAAGAGGGTGCAGCTCTTCCCTCTCTTCAAAATTCCTGGATTTCCAAGTTCCTTCCAGATAACACCTGAAACATTTCATAAAAATATACCAAACCATGAATTTTGTAGTCTATGCATTCCATTGGAGATATTTTAGGTAATAATTGACTAATTAAATTATGTTGCACGTGGTATGTACATATGGCTGCCTAGCAAAAAGGAAATGGTGATCTCAAAAAGCCTCCAACCTTGTCAGAAAATAGCAAAGTGCTTCTAAACCGTTACTGTTAAAGATTTTTTATTATATTTTTTATTATATATATAGTATTAAATATATTTATTATTATTATTTAATGTTTTTTATTTAAAGATCTGTATTTTATTACAGGTCTCTTTGGCCTGGAGCCAAAGCACATTATGAAGGAAACTTGGAAATGACCCCCACTCCTTCCACTCTCTTTCTTTGCCTTGGCTTAAAATTAATCATGCTAATTTAAAATTATTTTTTAAAAAATAACATAGCAGCTATTTTGTGGCAACCCCCAATTTTTACTCATAGTGTAAAAATTCCTAGTGTGCCACCAGAGTGATGTCCCAGCCCACGCTGGCACCACCATGGCTTAAAATTAATCACATTAATTTAAAGTTATTTTTTTAAAAGCTAAGGTGGCAGATATTTTGTGGCAAGCCCCATTTTTTACTCATAGTGTAAAAATCCCCAGTGACTCCAGAGTGATGTCCCAGCCCACGCTGGCACCACGATGCCCTGCAGGGGAGATGGATGAGACATTGGCATGGAACCTGGGTGTAGAAAAGGAAACACAATTTTATTTAATATCCTCCATGCCACCCTCCCCACCCTGGCTGCTCGGGGTCAGGTCTGCCCAGGGCATTCTCATTATTTCCAGTGGAATATCCTGATATTTCCTAATTTATGGAAACCTTCAGGAGCCTCTCCGTGGAGGTGTTTTGTGCTTAACACAACAGAATTTCTAAGATGATGTTTTTGTTACAAAGGAAAGCCTCTGAAATAGATTTACCCCACTCATATCTGGAAGATAGGAGAAGCTCAGTTGAACATGAGGTCATTTTAATGATGATATTAGGTGCTAGATAAGCTTAAAATACATCCCAGCCTGCAAAAGCTCTCAAATAATCAGTGCACGAGTTGAGTTGGTTTTGACTTGTTTGTCTTTGATTGGTTCTAGGAATTACACATTGTGTTTATAAACTCCCAGGAGAACCTTTGGGCATGAACTGTCCTTAAAATTTCACTTATCCAGCCCAATATTCCCTTTCCCACTGTGTCTGCTTGGCTCCAAGTCCTTCCAGGACTCAGCAGAAATGTTCTCTGTCAGGCACAGCCAGGAGTTATCACACCCCTGAGGAAAGCTGAGCCTTCGTGTTTCCACAGAGTCCTGCCCCCTTTCCCAGTGGTGCTGAAGTGAAGATTTCTGATTTCTTCCCAGCTGTTCCTCCCTCCTTCTCTATTCCTCAGCACCAGGTTGGAGATTTCTGCCTTTTGACCCAATTAATCTTCTCTCCTCCAGAAAAAACAAGCAGGGCACATGGAATATTCACTTTTTTCTGCATGTTGGAGCCTTGTGTCTTGATCTGTTTTGTCAAAGGCAAGACATTATTTTTTTTCTTTTTTTTTTTCTTTTTTTATCTTTTTTCCTTTTCTTCTTTTTTTTTTCCTTTTTCCTTTTTTTCCTTTCCTTCCTTCCTCTTGCCTCCTTCCTTCCTTCATTTTTTTTTTGTTTTTTTTGTTTTTTTCCTTA
This sequence comes from Euphonia xanthogaster, assembly GCA_034509185.1. Lineage (NCBI taxonomy): Eukaryota > Metazoa > Chordata > Aves > Passeriformes > Fringillidae > Euphonia > Euphonia xanthogaster. The sequence continues at coordinate 2,578,030 of JAYDZK010000274.1, forward strand.
AATTTAATAGTAAAATATATATATCTGCAAAACCAAAGTTCCTTAAGGGACTCAAAGCATTGTAAAACATTTTTTACCTTGACCATGACACAGCTTTGTCACACAAATTCTGCATTTCTGCACATGTATCATTTTCTACAGTTGTCTTTGTGCCTATTTTTCTTTCAGATAAGTAAATCTACTTTTCTAAGATATTAATTTAGGTGAAATATCCTCATGTTTTGCATTAACCATGTAAAAAAGAACAATGACTTCTACAACCACAACGATGTAGCTTAATTCCTTGCCTAAAAAAATCAGTTTTGTCAGCACAGTTTCCTTCTGAGTTTGCTGTAAGCATGGAGGTGGATTTTTTTGGGACACCTAAGTTTTTTTTGTTTTTTTTTCTAATTTTCCCACCCCTCCTCAATATCAGGGAGATTTTTTTTTTTAGGACACCCAGTGAAACTCAGTGATGTATCTGGTAGCAATCTAAATTGTGATTAGCCAATGGAATTCTGCATTTCCATTAAGGCTGAAGCCCAGTGTCCCTGAGATTTATATCCCTGAATCTCTCAATTGATTTATAACCTGGTAATCCTTTTATCCCCATTTATATGCAGCATAACTTGACATAAGTGCTCCAATGTCTCCATTAATCGAATTCAAGAGTGCTGGACTGAGAAACTGGAGTAAAAACTTTTAGGCCCCACTGTAAATACACTTTGTGTCAGGGGAAGGCAGGAGGCACTATGTCCTTGAGTTGAGCTTTATGTAAAATGAAGGAGAAAAAAGAAATTAACACCTTTTAATGCTATATTTAGAGTAGTTTTTGTGGTAAAAATATATTAATATATATATATTTTTTTATCCCTGTTTCTCAGTGGATTGCAGTGCTACAGGGAGAGATCCACATGGATTTCCTGGTTTGTGGTGCAATGAGGACAGCTGAGGTCCCAAACACAATGCAGGGGTTTTGTAGGGCCCTTCAAACCATTGGAATAACCAGGAATAATGTGTCTGCATTTTAAAAACATCACTGGAAACCAGTTAACTTCCCACTTGCTCTTGGAATGTGTCTGCAGCTGTTAAAAACTAGGAAGTTTTCCTTTCCTTCCCTCCAAACCTTGCAATATGCACATTTCCCTTGCTGTAGAGCACATGGGTGTGAGGTCCCAACGCTGCTAATTTTAATTATGTGGTGGGAAATTTAGTAGTTCCAGCAGCTTTGCATTATTAGTGTGGACACAGGAATGAGATGAAAACCTCCCCTAGCAGCAAATCCTTGGAGTTCCTCTGAAACAAAGGCACCAATCCCAGCCCCTTTCCCAACCTTCCCTGGCTATGTCTGCAGAGGATGGGGCAGCCCCCAGCCACACTTAAATCAAATCTGTGGCACAGCAAACCAAGGAGCTATTAAAATATATTTATTATTCATAATTAGTAAATTGCCTGCGTGTTGTTTAGTGGAGAGTGGCAAACTTGGGGTTTTGTTGACTCATGGAAAGTCTACGGTGCGGTGTCCTGCAAACCCCAAATTTGTATTTATAGCATTAATTTTAAAGCTCTGTTTAAGCAATTACATCTGTGCATTAATGAGAAAATGCAGAATAAAGGTAAATGTTGCAGAGTGCTGGAAATCTGCTGGTTGAAAACACCACTGTGTGTCTTGAGACTGAGTGTGCTGTTGGGACAGAACCTGATTTAACCCAGAACTTTACAGGTGAGACTGGGGAAGATAATGTGTGCCACTACTGAAGATGTGTTAATAAATTATAATTCTGAATGCTGCATGCATCCCAATTGCCTCTTTAGTAAATACTTAACACATTAGAGCCTGCCAGGAAATCAGATGAAATGAAACCAATTTAATTCCTTAATTTGTATTATGTTATGCAATACTACATCATGTTGAGGCCATAGAAACAAGAAATTGATATTTTCTGAAGTCGATCTCCTGTTTCTCAGCACTTTGTTAATGTGCTGCTTCTCCCTTTAGGGACAGAATGAGAAGAAAACTTTCCATCTTTTGGGTGTAATCTCATTTTAGGCTGTGGGAGGAAAGGAGATGTAAATAAAAAAAGGAGGGACATCATTCCTACCCTCCTTTCTTATCATGAAATAACTTTACTGCCAGAACAATTCCAAGAACTTGCATTAAATTCCAAGAACTTCCACTTAATTGTTATATTTAATGCTAACATTCAGTGTTTTCCCATGACAAACCTGCTTAAAATTTGCTGTGAGCCCTCAGGATGATGGAGTTGCTCAAAATGAAACATGGGCTTGAATTCCCACGTTGTTATTCAGCAAAAATCTGGAATTAAAACCAACGGACCACAAGCCATGAGGGGGAAATGCTTCTCTGCTCACTCAGGGGTGGGCTGAGCAGAAAGGCCAGGAGAGATCTGGGAAGTGTGATGGTCATCAGCCCCAGCATCATCAAAAAAAAGCTAATTAGCCTGAGAAATGACCACGGGAAGGTTTGGGTGAACGTTTTTGAGAAGATAATTCTGTGAAATTTAGGGACAGGTTGAAGAAAGAGCTGTTTGTGAACATTTAAACAAGTCCTTAGTGATTTTCTGGATTTTGAAAGAAGCTGAGTACAGTTTATAAAATTATTGAGAATTCACTTGAAAAGCAAAAAAAAAAAAAATATATATATATATTTTAATACAGCAGCTTTAGTTTTCTTCTGTAGTTGAGAGGACTGGGACTTGCTGTGGTCTCAGCAAACAAAGTGAGAAAGGAAAATGAAATTGAGCCTGGTAATGACCTGGAACGACCCTTTGGTGGTTGGGTTCAGCTCTTGGAGGGAAATGCCAAAAACCATTTATTGGGTATCTGATATAACCTGGTAATAACTCAGTAGGCTTTTTTTTTTCTGTGTGGAACCAAAAGAATTTTTCTGGTCCTGCCTGAAGGGAAAAGAATTTTTTTTGCAATACTCTGGACAAAAAAACCCAAAAAAACCCTAAAAACACACACACAAAAAAAACCAAAAACAAAAAACAAAAAAACCAAAAACAAAACAAAAAAATCAACAAAAAAAAGAAATTGCAAAGGATTTAAATATTACCTTAATTTTCTGAGAGTACTTTTATTATATTTTGTTGGTCCTAAACCCATCTGAGTGGCTATTTAATGATTAATAATTTGGTTTTCTGGTCTCTAAAAGAAGCCAAAGTCAAAAGAAGAACTGCCTTCTGTGTTTTGGCTGTGAGCTGTATAAAATAATTGACTGAATGCTGAAAAACTGTCTTGTCATATTTTGTAATAAAATAATATTTTTTGTGCATAACTTGACCTGTCCTAGTGAGTTATGCTGCTCATTGTTTCACAGTAACAATTTCCAATGGGGTTTTAATAATACTCCTGCTTTGCCATCTTGTACAATGTAAGCTGTTACATTCAATTTGTGAGGAAAATATTCAGGTATAAAACTGGATAATCTATATCCCTTTAGAATCAAAAGTCACTTTGCCAAAATATTTTAACACATGAAATTGCTTCTTAAGAGATGTTTGCTATGATAAAACGACAGAAAACTACATTTCCATTATAATTATAACTGACTAGTGGTGCTAAGTTTTTATAATTTAAAGGTATTCTCAAATCTGACAGCTCTTCCATGTTGAATTATGCATTTCTGGCTCTTAAATAGTTCTGCTGGCATGAGACAGCTGAGATGAAGTTGTCTTTCTAAAATAATTGCTCCGTGGAGCATCCATTATACCTTCAGAAAAAATGTATTACTTGACTTCTACAAATTATAGACTAGCCTATAATGGGTATTTTTGACAGCTATTAGCTTTTTTTAAAAAAAGAAAAACCTGAACAGTAAAATGAGTATTGATATCACTCTGCCGTGTCTTGCATGTTAATACCAACCTTTTCTGTGCTCCTTTTCTAAAGCATGATGTAATCATTAATTACAAGAATATTGATGTAATTGCACTCATCCCAAGCTCCCTCCTGTAACAGCAACGTGTGATTTTTATGGTTTCTTTTTTTTTTTTTTACAGTAGTACTCAACCCATATTTTCCATTCTTGGAAAAGGGAAAAAAACCCAAACACTTAAGCAGAAAATTCTGTGCTGTGTTTTGACATCATCGCTGCTCGGGATGAAAATATCTGGGAGTTGAATGGAGAGTTGGACCTTTCCTGTGTGGAATTGTGCTGTGGGGCTAAGCTCACCTTCTAAAGTCATGCAAGAAGAGGCAGGGTGAGATGTTCTGCTGTCTGAAGCTCCTTTTTTGGGATGCTCAGATACCTCCAACAGATATTCCTGCCTGCAGCAGCCACCAGAGCTGGTGCATTTGCCCCTTCAGGGTGGATTTGCAGTTTCAGATCCAGCTGCAGTGCTGTGTCAGTTTGTACTGTGTTGATGCTGGCAGTTCCCAAAATGTTAAAAGAGGAGTTCTTGGGGCAGGGGGAACACAAAAACCCACTGGACATACTCAATATTGTGAATTTTCTACGCTAAATATATATTGCTCATCTTTTATCTTGTATCTAGGAAGTAGATAGTACAGTATAGTTTGTAGCCAAACTATAACAACACAATTGTACAAAAAAAACCCCAGATGAACAGCCTGTCCTAGTTACAGCTGAAGCTATTAATTTACAGTGGTGTTCACCACAAAAACAAGGGATCCTCCAAGATTTCCTTCACTCTGGCTGTTGCACATCAGTCCAGTGGGGTGGAACAGCTGGACTGAGGCTGCTCCAAATTTCAAATTTCTGGTTTTTGTGTGTTTGGTGCCTGAGTGAGAAGTGTGTGTCTGGGAGGCTCCAGCATCTGTTGGTGTGGGGGAACAGCAGGGAACAGAAGGTATGGCTGGAGGATTATTCCTGCCCTAGGACTATTCTGACAGAGGCTGGATGCTGCTACCAAGTGTTGCTCTGTGCTAAACCCTTTCCTGTGCTCCTGCAAAAGGCTTTACTGGCTAAGAGAAACTTGGAGCAAAGGGTGAAATCAGATTAATTGAGGAGAAATTCACTACTGGGTTCACTTTTTCCTGCATGCTGAGAACATTTGAAATTTAAAAATCCCAGTCATGAGATGCTGGTGTGCACGTGTGACTTCAGTTCCAGTGATGCACAGGGACAGCAGATAAAGATAAAAGATAAACTTGTGTTTGCACCTGCAGCTCTGTGGGAAATGGATTTACAGAAAATTTTTAAAGTTTGATAGAAGGTTTATATAGTATGTAAACTTGGAGATAAGGAATGTTGTTTTAGAAATGCTACAGAGTAGGGGTAGGTATTGATGAGAGAGAAATGGAATTAGAAATTAGTTTTAAAAGGTGGTTTTATAAATTATATTAGATACTTTGGAGAAATAGAATTATGGAAGATGTTTTGTAGTAGGAGTCACAAGGGGTAATTTTAGATTATTGGCTTTAAGGCATTTACAGCATGGTGTGGCTAAAGCCAAGAAATGCTTATAGTGTATTGTAATTAAGAAATAGTTAGCTTCTAATTGAAATAATGTAAATTATAACATCTGTATTGTCTCACCCTTCACATGAAACTAAAAATAGAATAAAAAAATTTTAAAACATCCATAAATAAAAAAAAAAAAACATTTGATCTGACACAGCTCCTTCCAGTGCCCTCTGGTTTCTGGTCACTATTTCAAATGTCCAAATCAGCTCATGAAGAGCAGTAAGAGAAAAAGGCCCAGACTTCCTTGTCCAGGTCAGTATTTCCCTTCTTCCCAAATCGTGGCCACTCCACATGCTTTGAAATAAAGTCACAATCAGGAATGTTCACCACTGTGAAAGGGCTCAGTGTGGGCAGAGCAAACCCCGGGAATTCCACTGAAATCTCACAGAATAGATGGGATGGGGCTGCCATCAGTATGGCACAAACCACGTTTGGAAGCACCACAATTATTACACAATGCATCATTCAGACCCTCCAGAGATGGTTTGACCAGAGATTATGGGCTGCTTTGGAAAGCCATTAAGGACCTATTAGTTGCCCAACTGGTCCATCCATAACTTTCAGTCATGTCCTCTCTGGAGCATTATTTCCTTATCACATGATATCTGTAGTAAGGGAACTTAAGCTTTCAACTCAGGACTGTTGAAAGAAAAGGTAGCCTTGACATCTTGGTTATTTTATAATTAATATCTTCATTATACTTTTGACCCGAGTTTTACAATTATTGGAGGAATAAATCAATATATCTGTGGGATTTATGTATTATTTTGTTTGTTTTGCTTTTTTTCCCCCCTTGTTCTCTATTAGGTAATTTCTAAAGTAAAAACCATGATGTGTGTTCCCATGCTAATGGAAATCTGCTGGGCTAAATATAAAATAGATAACGAGTTCAGAATTTGGCAGAGGTTTGTAAACTGAAACAAAAGATTGGTGCAGAATCACAAAACCCCTGTGTTGGTGAGTTTTCTTTCAGCAGGAATGGTTGAAAGGTTATCACTTCTTGAACACACAATGCAGAAAACTTGATTACAAATTGGGAAAAAGCACTATTATTGTTTCAGAGCCAGTATCCTGTTACATGAGGGGCTGCAGAAGAACAGCCCACATCTGAATAAATGGTGACTGCTGCAACTTTTAAAACAAGCTGGATTTTTGAAATTTGAGCTCAGTAGAAATTATATAAAACTGACAGAATTTGCACCTATAAAATAATATTCTTCATAATTTTTGGTATTTGTGAAGAGCTTTTATGCAGGCTGATCTTTTGGTAGATCAGAAGTCTTTTGATTCCCGTTCCATTCTTTCATCTGAGCATGAGAAATTTTGGATTCAGTTGTGAGAGTGCCTGGAGTAGCCCAGGTGACCTCTTAAATGCTGTGACATGGATCTGATTCACTTGCAGTCATTCACCCAATGTCTGATCTTGAATAGATATGTGGAGAAAATGTTGTTTTGTACTGCCTGTGAAGCAAATTTGTGTAGAATGATGTTCTCTAAGTAGTTCTGTGTGGAAATTCTTTCTACTGCTGTGCAAGAAAAAGCCATTCTTCTAAAAAGTTGATAAGATAATTAAAATAAGAACCTGAAAAATGCATCACTGGAATGGTTGCATTGTTGCTAATACCTATAGAAATTAAGATATTATAATCTATATCCTCCTGGTCCACTGGATGCAGAATGTTGGCACTGTACACGGAATTGAAGAATAGCTGAGGATATAAGTGCATTCATAAATAAGCTGTTGTACTTTGCAGGTTGCTGATATAAAATAATAGACAATCATTAATGTTTTCATAGTTTTGAATATTGCATGTAATTTTGCATCTACTTTACAAAAGAATAAATGGCTGCATACAGTGGAAGTCAGTGGAGATCCAGGACCATGAGCTTTTCCAAGCACAGAATAATAATTTTAGGAGTGGTATTAATGCCATGAGGAAAAGTGTATGGAATTTAAAATTTGCTTTATTCTGTACTGTAGGTGTAAAATCAGGGCTGTTCTAGAGCAAGTGGGCTGTCAAATCCTTTAATCCTGGGACAGCAGAGCGTAATTTGTGTGCGAGGCTGAGATTTTCCCTGGCCTGCTCCAAGGTAATGTGTGGGATGCAGCTTGTCACCAATTTATTACCCAAAAATAATAATAATCAAGAAACGTCTGATTAAGTCAGAAAAAAGTTCCTGCATTATTAAAGTGCGTGAATCATTTTTTTTTCCCTTTCCTATGGTTTGTCAAATTTCTAAAATATTATATTTCTCTTCAGCTCGAGTTACATACTGTGTAGCTCAGAGATAATCCCTATGGTCTTGGCATATGTTACTTAATTGTCTCAGAAGGAAATACCATAAATACCATGCTGTCATCTCCCATGGGCATTTGCTCATCTGTCACAGTGGGAGCTCCAGACTGGGTGAGGTGCTCTAAGACATTTCTTAAACTATGTAAATCACAACCATTTCTCCTTCCTACCTCCCAAATGGTCAATTATGTATAAACATGTGTTAATAAAAATTTGCTTCTTTTGCCTCCGAGGTACACACCCAGAAAGCTAACGGTGATAAACCATAAAATGCCATTATTGTGTGATTCAACCTATGACATAAATTACTGCTTCAAAATGCCAGCATAGATAGGGAAGTCTGGACCCAAAGTAGGAGCAAAACAAAACCATCCATAAAAGTCATTAAAGAAACAGGAGAAGGTTTCTCTCTTTTAAGGCAAGTAGTTTGTACCTACCTACAGAGAGAAAAGCAATTAGAAGATGATGCTGAAAGTGTGCTAAGGGCTATTTAACACATTTGCTGCTTAATGACCTCTGCACATGTTCTGCTGCCATAAGAGAGAGAAAACAGCCCAAGTCCAAGGGATGCAGACAACTGCAGTGGAAATTGACACAACCAGGTAACAGACAGACAGGTGTGTGTGGCTGTATCAGTGAATAACCAGGGAAGCCCAAGAGGTGGAAGGAAAACTCCTTATATTAAAATAATCCATGTTTTTGATGTGGCTTTAGTCTTTACACCACTTCATGTCAAGCATTGCTTTATTTATGAGACCCTTCTCTCCCTCTCTGAATCGTTCCTGTGCTGTGCTTGCAGGGGTCAGCATGGGCATTTGGAAACAGAATCTCTGCTTGGATTTACACTCTTCCATATTTAGTGTAGGGGGGAAATGATGCCTCAGGTTGGGCTTTTCTGTGTTTCAGGCTCTGTGCTGCTTTCGTGTGCAGCTCTGAGCTTCACATTCAGCCTTGCTGAGCTCTCTG
>JAYDZK010000274.1:2589983-2602231 GCA_034509185.1 Euphonia xanthogaster
ATGAACCATATATAGACATGAACAATATGCTTTTTGTTATAATGTGCTGCTGTATTAAAAATATTAGGGAAAAATGGAGAATAGGTGGTAAGAAAAAGCAGGGGGTATCTAAAGTGAACAGCCTGTGCTGAGGTGGGACTGCCTGAGAAGGTGGGAGGGTGAAACAAGCAGGAGGAGATGGAAGGATGTGCTGGAAGCTCAGTCTTTCTTTTCTATAAACTTTGGGATGAATGCAGCTGTGTGTGAAGACCCCACAAAACTGCCAGACTTTTTCTTGTTGGGCCAAAAAAGCACAAAGTGCTTTGCTTTTTGAAGGTGCTCCCTTCAAAGCCTCCTTGGAAAGCTTCAAACCCCCCTCAGCTTGGTGTAAATAAAGGGTAAAGCCCAGAAAGGGGACAATTTCAATTTTATGCTTTTTAAAAGTGTACCTCCGTGCTCATTTCCCAGCCTGCTTGCTGCAGTGTGGGTTTAGCAGAGCGTGGCTTGGGGCTCTGGGGCTTTGCCATGGGCTGTTAATGTTGGCTCAGAGGGAGCAGCAGGGCTGGGCAGTGAGGATGTGTGTGGAGCCCAGTGCAGCACACGTGGAAGGAGCTGTGAAATGCACAAAAATCTCCATTTGTCCCCACCCCTCCCCACATTTCTGCTGCTGAGGATGAATCTGCAATTGTCACGCATAAGTGGCAGGATGAGGCAGGATCGTGTTGGATGTTAAAAGAAAAATATTTCTTTTCAAGCACTTTGCTTTCACATTTCTTGCCTTCCAGAGATGCTAGGTCTGTTTGCAGCTGTAAAAAGGCTGAATTTAGCACTCCGTAGTAGCTGCCAGCATTGGTAAGGCGCTGGGGGTGCTCGAGGGGCAGGGGAGGGATGAAATGCCCTTTGTGGAGCTCCACCTGACTTGTAAATATTGTTTATTGTGTGGCTTTGTCCAGCAGCTACTTATTTCTCCTAAATAACCTCACAACTGCACAATTTCAACAGACAAATCAGCTTGCCTAGCTCAGGAAGCTGCATGTATATCTCATATATATATACACACACATATATACATAGATATTTTAATTTTTTCCCCTGCTAAAGCCCCTATAGAAGCACATTAGCACACTTGAAGAATACTAAAAATGCACCACATTTTCAGATTCTCATTATTCCAGGATGAGTTAGCCTATCCGAATGAGATATACATTAGCAAAGGGATTTGGGTAGACATGTCTATATGGATTAAAGAGCTGCACTTTGCTTTCCTGAGGTTTTTATTTTTTCCTTTTTTTTTTTTTTTCCTTCTCTTCTCCCCTCCTGTCCTCAATCATAATGAGAGGTGATTGCATTTATTTGGGCAAAATCCAAGCTGAACCCAGCGGAGGATATTTTCAGAGTTATCCTTTTTAGATATTTGCCATATCAACCAAGATCTGTTTTTAGGCCCAGTTATTTAAGGCTGCCTTAAAGACTAATGAAATAGAGTGTGATGGATGTTACCCCGTCTCAGGGACTTTAAAGTAAGTTACTTTCAGAAATAGAGGAAAAAACCCAACCCTATAATCTTCAAGCCCTGCTTTGGTCCTACTTTTCCAGATCATGCATTTATTTTCAGTAGGAATATGCTCTGTGTAATGTATATGTTAATCTTAAAAAAAAAAAAAAAAAAAAGAAAAAAAGAGTTGGTTCTGAATTTTCCTAACTAAGGAGAGATTTATAATCAAAGAGGAAGGCTGGAAAGGCACTTTAAAAATGCCTTTTTTTTTTTTCTTTAACCTCTTGGAAAGGTAAGATTTTGCTCCTAAGCGAATTAGGAGTAGAAGTGGGAATTCTCCCCCAGTTTGTGCCTTTTGAAATCTGACAAACATTGCATTATCCCCACTGTCTTCTTTGCAAAGCCAGATATATTCAAGCTTTGAAACCAGGAACCCTGCTTGGAGTGCTCTGAAGATTATAATTATTAAAAATTATTATTAGTTTTACAACATGGTATAGTTAAGAAAATAGCCTGAGATCAATTTCTCAATTTTTAGATCAGTTTTGTAATATAGTTTTAGTATGACCCCCATATATCTGGGAGATTTGTTTATAGATAACACTAGGCAGTTATCTTAGGAAAATCCCTTGAATGTAATAAGTTTTTAGAAGTGACATTCCTTTAAAAAAAGGATTCTGCGACCCTAAATTTTTAAATTATGATATAAAATACTTTAAACTTTTTAGCTTATACACTTAGCTTAAAATGATATACAAATCCAACATTTCTCTGCAACACTATTTATTCTTTATTTAAGCTGGGATTTAATTTTTATGTTTCTATTTCCTTATTATAGAAAAGCAGGTGTTTTTTTTTATTTAAAAATATGGCACATATTTAAAATTGAGTGAGTCCAGTGGTTTCAAGGATCTTTTTTAATGTTCATTTGTATTTCAGTGGCTTGAGAGTTGTTCTGTCTCTTCTGTTCGAGTGCAAGCATTCCCTATCAGGCAGAAACATCTCCATGTAATGCACCAAAAATAAAATTAAATGATTGCTAACTGCTGAGAATAAAGTAAATAAGGATGACACTTGAAAAGCCTAATTTACACCTGAAGAGGGCCTAAAAATGAGGGGAAAAAAAAATTTATGTCAATTCTGGGTGTTCAGTTCAACTGCATATTCATAAAGAGAAAACGCTGCTCAAATGAGGTTTAAGGATGTGACTTGAAAGGTCATGAAATTCAGATTTACGTCTGAAATTCATCGTGGTGCTCCTCGCTGTAGCAGAGATCTTGTAACAAGGGGTGATGTTACTCACAGGGCTGTGCTCTGGAGGATCAACCCAAGTGGAATTCCTTTGGAGAACCGTTTTATCAAACTCTTATAACTCCTCAGCCTGCCACCAAATTCAGGCTGTGTTTGCACGAGCTTCTAAAATGGCCATTTTTTATCAGCAATTTGTGCAATATAAATTTCACTATTTTAAAAGACCATTTCTATATTTCCCACCTCAGTTAAAAGACCTAAAATTAAATGTTGTTTCTTCCTCACAGCCCAAAAACTTCATGGACTACACTGGAGGAATAAAATGATATTTTAGTAAGAAAACCGAGGAGTGCATTAAAAATTGCTCTTTGGGATGAATTTGAGTTAAATTTTTCAGTTTTTTCTGAGTGTCTTTTTACACTGCTTTCTCCATGTTCTCCATATGTCCGTCTGTGAGTTTGGTGAAAATTTGATTTCTGGGTTTATTCCTCTGTAAAGTTTTGATTTTGACGGTTTGGCATTTTCAGCCGTTTTGCTGGAAAAATCTTTATGCACTTAACGCAAAAAGAATGAAAACAGTGATGCAGAGACTGATTCATTTAATACCTTTTTTTTTCTTTTTTTCACATGCAAGGAGCCTTATTTGATGAAATTCAGCCCACAGTGTTCAAGAAACTGTCTGCATTTTTTAACTATTTTTGTCTGTCGCTGGAAGAGTTGTGGTGGGTGATGCAAGTGCAAAGTCAGTGCAGATTCTGCCATGGAAAAGGAGAGAAAAGGGGGGAGAAATAGAAATAAAATCTCAATTGCAGAAATGAAATATTTAGTTGCAAAACAGGGGTTATCTATCTTGACAATGCTCTAGAAAAATTAACTGCTTTTAGACTTCCTGTTTCTGTGATATCTGAGCAATTCAGATTTATTTTCTTCTTCTGTTTTTCTTTGCTCAGTCCTGAGCACAAATTTCCATGAATTTAGGATAGATTCATGGAATTGTGAAGTTTGGAAAAGATCCTTTGTCGAGTCCAACCATTAACACAAAACCTTTCAAACAAAATCCTCTGGTGGAGAAAGCACCAGACCCCACCAACCAAATATTCAAAATCCAAATCATGATTTCAGTCCTCAGAGTTATAATTAACCTTTCCTCATTAAATACTTTTATCAGCACTTTCTCCAGCAGCTCCACATCCCTATGTGCAAACAAACACTCTTATGTCTTCCTTAATGTATTTTATGTCTTAAAAATTCAAAGAAAGAATTCAAATTAGGCATTTAAGGATAAACTTGGGGTCACTGCAGTAAGGGGGGGTTTTCTTTGACATGTCATAAGTTTTTTATTCTGAATTTCAACTCTTTCTATTCTAAACACATTTACCTCTTGTCAGTCTAAACTAAATATTCTTTTAGGCATTTTTTTTGTCCACAGTGCATTGATTTCAGCCTTCTGGCTGTAACCAATTTATTTCTGGTTGCACGTAGTTCTTGTATTCAAATATTGGGTGTAGATTGCCTCAGTTAGCAGACTTTGTCAAGAAATAGTCCTGAAAATAATGTTAATCATTATTCTGCCTTCGTTTCGCCACATATTTAATTTACAATAGATTAGTGCAATGACTTCATTGCAGGTATTTAGAGTAGATTAGTAAATTCATTTGTGCTGATTGAGGCCACATTGATTTGTGATGATTGGTTCCATGGAATATACATCTGACCTGAAAAAGTACAACCGTGCCAGGGCTGTCTTCCTGCTCTAATTGTATGGGCTTCTTCATTGGGTTATGTGGACATTATTGCAATTGAGCTAAAATAGGTCTGTTTTTCACTGTGCACAATTTAGTCATGCATCAATACATTTTTAATTAAAAGTGTATGACAGGTACAATAGTAGAGTACTCCACATAATTTTCTAAAGCAGGCCGTTCCCTCAAAGACAAGTAATCAGAATCTGTCCCACTTCTGCAGGGAATGTGTGATTTTTTATTAAGCTCTATGATTAAGCATCTAAAAACTTTCTGCTAAACTGTCAGATTTTGGTTGTAAGCACTGTACTGTGAATATTTCAAGTTTATAATAGCAAAGTGAGGCATTCTTCTTGACAGGAGGAGAGGAAGAGCTCCCTGGACCAGCTGGGTTCACTCATTTTGTAGAAATAGTCAACATTTGGGTCACCTGGCTGGAGCCACAGCATAGGGATCCAGGAATGGCACTGGGAGATCTTCTGCCAAGGTCAGTGGGACAGCACTGGAAAGGAATTGTTATTTCTCCTCAATTTCCTTACCTAGCACCATCTAAGGAGCTGAAGAAGAATATTTCAAGTCAAAAGGAAGGGAAGAATATGCCATATCAAAAAGAGAGGAACCAGAAGTTGGCTCATGAGACCCACAAAGGGTGTGGCTGCCCTTGTGTCCCCGGAATTGTCCCAGGCCAGGCTGGACAGGGCTTGGAGCAGCCTGGGACAGTGGAAGGTGTCCCTGCCATAGCAGGGGTGGCACTGGGGGATATTTAAGGTCCCTTCCAACCCAAACCAGCCTGGGATTCTCTAACTCTTGTGGGGTAGATCATGATCTGCCTCAGGAGCTCAAACAGCTCTTGAAGGATTTTCCCCCGAAATTATTTTAAAATGTTTTTATGAGCATTTAAAAGAGTTATGATAATAAAAGAGCACTGCCAGCCATTTGTCTTCTTCTGGGTTAAATACCTGACCTGAATACCTGCTGGGACCTGGAAAGGCTGAGAGTCTTGACATAACAGGGGGTTGATAAAAGCTGAGTGCCCTGAACTGTGGCTGTAGCACAGGAACAGGTAAAACAAAAGAAGTGGTTCCATGCCTGTGCATTTCCCTTGTATCTGGGTTGCCAGCACAGTGATGGTAAAATTCTGGTATAAAGCAAGATGAAAGGTAAATATTAATTTTGAAGGTAGAGGACATATATATGTATGTCTGTATAAATGGAGAAATAATAAGATTTGGACACCCCGGAGAAAAAAGTAAGTTAATTAAAATTGAAACATTTTCCCTTATTGTATTGAATGAATTCAAAAATCCTCAAAATTTATTTTTTAAGGCAAACCCAAAACTCTGTGTTCAGATTCATAGCTCTGATAAATGTGGAAAAAAAAGGACAAAGCTGCCTATTTATCATTTCTCCAGTTTTTCTGCAGTTTCCTCTCACTATTTTGCCAGACAAAGGCAAAATGATGAGTGGTATTTCTGTGTCCTGATATTTGGGCAAATTATGATGTTGGTTGTGTGAGGGGTGTAGAAAAGCCATAGATACTCTTCCTGCCCACACAATATTTCTCTAGTTCTGACTGTTTAATGAGAGCACCCTGGAGGAGTTTCCCTGATTCTTCTAGATTAAGAGCCATAAGTTTTATTTCTACATGTATTTTAGCATGGTATCTTTATTCAGAACTTCCCAATTTTCCTTATTTCCTTTTTTTCCCCCATTTTTTGTAGGAATGTTACCACCACTTCCACTGGCTACCAGAGGCAATGGGGCTTTCATCTGCTCTGTGAACCAAAATAGGTTTGGCCAGCAAAAGGTGATGAGATTTTCCTGTGTTTTATTATTTTTCTATCATGAAAATATCAGGAATCAAGTAAATCACAGCTGCTGCTTGTTCGTGTTCCAGGATGTCATGGTGGCATTTTTCAGATAAATAAGTTGCTGCAAATTTTGGAAGAGTTTGAGGTTGGATGGGAGTCTGAGCAGCCTGGACTAGTGGAAGGTTCCCTGCCCATGGCAGGGGATTGGAAGGAGATGAGATTTAAGGTCCCTTCAACCCAAATAATTCTATGATTCTCTGATTGGACTGTGCTAATTATCTTTCCTGTAGATGTTGTGGCCTGGAAGACCACAAGAAACACGACCAGCTGTGATTTGTAACTGCTTTAAAAAGCCTTCCCTGGCTGTAATTATACCGTGGTGGCTGAGGAAAGTGAATACAATATCCTTAAAAAAATCACTTTCCACTTAGCTAAGTGTATAAACTCTATTGCTCATTAATAGTAAATTAGTGGATGATTTTTGCAGGAAGTCGTTTGAGTACACACTTGAGGTTTTGGGTGGCAGACATTGCCATGCATGTCTGGATTGTTAAAAATTCTTTCATTCCCATAGCTCTCAAATCAGTCTCTCGAGTAGGTTCTTAAAAAGAAAAAAAAAAATTACGAATGCAAGACTTTGAATTATGGCTTTTGAATTCTTGATAGTTGTTTTCTCACAGAAATGGAAGGTAAAAAATCACTGTGAGGTTAAATTAAGTACTTGACTTTAATTGTTTTCAGTTTTCTGTATTAAAAATATTTTACTTTGAAGCTTTATTTTTTATAAGGTATCAACAATTATTTTATTGATTTGCTTTCTAAACTGTAGTTCCCATTTAACATAATTTTGTTTGCTCCAGAATATGCACTCTATTTCAGACATAGGAAGTGCAAAAAGAGATTTCTTTCTACTCTTAGTTGTGCTGTTGTAATTACTCTTGAAATACTAAATATTTGGGGAGGATATCCTCCCTCTTTTTCATTTTTTCCATGTACATCACATTGGAGAAAAGACAGAAAATCTGGATTCAGTTTCACTCTGCGTGTGTCCACCTGTACCCGCCACCCCAGATAGCAAATAAACCCCCAAAACTCAGATCTGGATTTATCAGAGAATTCTCTCATCAGACTGGAGAAATCATGCAAGCTCCCCACGTCTCTGGGAGATGAAGATAACACATTATTTCTCTCTCTTTTTCTTGGTTTGACTGAAAATTTCTCAAGGCAGAGCTGCCCGGGCTGTGTCTGTGCAGAGAACATCTCACAATGAATTGGAAGTGCAGCTCTGGGCATATCAGCATTCCTACAATGCAGATTAATATATTTTTCCCCCCTCTTTCATTTCTTTAAAGAAGATACAATCTACCTCTGCTTGAGCTCTGCCTGAGGTATGAAATAAGTGTAAAAGTTCACGTTTTTAGCAGCAAGATGTTTCTTAATTAGAGCTCTTCTTATCAGTCGACTTCTTTTAACCATTTAGATTTAAATTTAGTCAGGGTCTCCCATCTGCCATATTCTTTTAATTCCCCCTCCCCCCCCATTTTAGTGTATCTAAATTATGTGCATTTCTTTGTGGGTTGCTGTGCAATAATTCTTCCTTCTAACTAATAATGGCAAAGGGAAGATGGAAAGGTGCATTCTGCTCCTGATGTGATGAATATTAATTTGGTGCAGAGCAAGCAAGATCTGCACTTGCAGAACTTTGCCCATGACTTTCTGGAGTGGAGATAGATTTTCTACAGAAACCTAAACATGAAAGGACACCTCCCAGCCCCCACCCAAAGATCCAAGAAAACCCCTAATTAAATGAATTAGAATACAAGGGCTATAAAATTATGTTTCTGCTCTGCCACAGCAGAGTTCCCAACCCTGGGGACATTGTGGAGCCAGTGATCAGAAGTATAAATGAACTCTGACTCTGATAACTTCGAGTCCTAACAGAGAAAGAACAGTGGAAAGTTTGCCAGAGAGGCCCCAGAGATAACAGTCAGAATTATATAATGTGCGTATATAGGACAAAAAAAAACCCACTACAGTGATTTTCTCCTTGGGGATGACAGGAATCAACTCGGGATGTGGCTTCAGTAAAATTTGTTGTGATTTGGAGACAAAAATAATGACTGCTGGCCAAATCTGGACCCTTGCATGGAGGCTGCCTGGCTGGGGATTTGCAGGGATGCTGTTTGCAGGAGGCAGAGGCACATCAGAGCTGCTTTGTAGATATTGCTAAGCCCCTTAGTTCTCTCCGAAAGAGGGGATTTGGAGCAGGGAATCCTTGGAATTGACACATTAATTTTCTCCTGTCCGTGCCCTGTGCTCAAACTTCTGCTTGGGGAGCGTAGAGATCGCTGCCTTTCCTCCTCTTCATGGGTCCAGGGTGTTCCTGCTCTGACATTGAACAGGGTATTATCTTTGGATGAAAAAAAAAAGCCAAACCAGAACTGACTAATTCAAAAATTAAATAATTTCTGTAAATTTTATTGAAGGATTTTTCCGCGAAAGATTCAGGGATTTTTTTAAAAGATATTTAAATTATGTTAAAAACATAATGCATGTTAAACTATATCCCCAAATACATACAGAATTGCCTATTCCTTAAAATCCCAGAAGTATTGGAAGGGAGGCAGTTCTTTTCTGACACTGAAAACTTTTTAGAGTCCATCTGCCAAGTTTAGTGGCAAATTTTATCTTTGGATGAACAACAACCCACAAGCTCCTGGGTTGTTGTCATGCTAACCTGGAGGGATACAGTATGCACTGAAATCCAGAAGGCTGTCTTTATTTTGAATGTTATTTACAAAGCCCCTGAAAAAACCTGACATTCATCAAAAGCCACGGCTTGGCCATGCTGAACATTTGCTTTGTTGCAGGGGAGAGTGGTCACTAATCCTTGATTGTCTTCTGAATTATTTGAGGACTTAACTATAGTTAAAATGTGACCTGAAACCAATGCCTTTAAGGGAGATGAAATTGCTTGGCTGCCACAGAAATACCAGTACAAGTCAAGAAAATCAGTTGCTTTCTCTAATCTCCTTTCCTTTGGAAACTTTGCTAATGAGATCAATTCCAGAGACAGTTGCCTTGATCCACAATGGTAAAAGTCCTTCTGTTGGCAGCTAAATAAAGCAGGATAACCCAAAGCTATGTTAAAAATTGGGAGCATAATGTGAGGTGAACAGACAACCTGGCTTTGCTGAGGCAATAGGGAGCCCTGAGTGTGTCAGATTTGGTTTGACTGCTAGAAATGGCCCCTAACTGTGCTTTTACCACAGCATCCTCCCCTTCTGTCCTCTGCAAACCAGAAGCCTCAGCCTTCATCAACGTGACGTGCAGCTCAGATGTGGTCCCAGCTGGTTCTGTAACTCAGAGGGAAGAGAGCACTGAGAAATATTCCCTTTAGCTCAATCTTTAGGGGCTCAGCTGAAAAATCAGATCTTTGAGCATATTGGGGGATAATTGTCCACTCAGTACCTTTCTGGGAGCTCTACCATCAGCAAATATTTGTTTCAAAAAACAGAAATAAAGACATTTTGTTCAAGGTAGGAAAAAAATCTAAAAAAGAAAAAAAAAATCCCAGGCAGATCCTTTGTTTTCCTAGGCTAAAACTAGGAGTGGGAATGTATTTTGGGGGTTGGAATTAGGTGATCTTTAAGGTGTCCTTTAGCCCACACCATGGAATGATTCTGTTAGTCATCGGAGGGCATGTGGGTCCTGGATTTTGCCCCACACAAATCTTCCAAGACCTTGGAACACTGTTGGAAGGAGAAAGAGGTGCATGGGGAATAAATAGGAATTATGAGCCTGGGCATCTGTTTGAGTGGCCAGTGCTTTTGTGTCAGGTCTAAGGGATTCTGGAAATGGTGCCTCTGCAGAAAAGGGAAAAGCTGGGACATCTTTTCCTTAGTAATTTTGCAGTGCAGGAAGCAGAATTAAGGATGTTGATTCTGGTTTTTTTTTTTTTTTTTCTAATAGCAGCCCCTTTGTAACAGTAAAGGTAACTGAGCAGAGTTATAAA
This sequence comes from Euphonia xanthogaster, assembly GCA_034509185.1. NCBI lineage: Eukaryota > Metazoa > Chordata > Aves > Passeriformes > Fringillidae > Euphonia > Euphonia xanthogaster. The sequence goes on from JAYDZK010000274.1 coordinate 2,600,277, forward strand.
TGTGAAAACCATATAAGCAGGTTTTCATATTGAGTGGGCAAAAGAATACAAAGTCCTAATGACCTCATTCTTACCCATTTCTATCACAGAATTCTGTGAAAAATTTTGGACTTTACTTCCTCTGCATGTCTGCAATTCCAAGTGAAAAAATGTGGATTTTTTTCCTTTCCTTTTGTATTTTTTTCCCCCCTCTGTGTCTTATTAATGAATTTTACCTCATTAGGAAATCCTTTAAAATGCTCGGATTGCTATCCTGGAGAATTAAGTCTTCCATTTATCGACAGGACACGTGCAGCTCTGGCACGAGGGGTGTAAATCCCCTGCTGGGTCCTGTCAATGCTCTCTGCCCTGCTGGGGAGAAGCACATCTAGAGAGGATGGCTCAGGCTGTGCAGACACCCTGACTCTGACCTGACTCCTGAGGAGAGTTAGCAAGAAGGAAGAAAGAGGTTTCATGATCTCCAGAAATATATTTTCTTTGTTTTAATGAATTAGGGTACATTCCACAACCTTATTTTTTTTCCTTTATTGATTTTTTTTTTTAAGCTTTGTTACATATTCTACAAACTCATTGTAAGATGACAGTGCCAACATTTTTGAAGTGTTCCTTGATGGTCAAGAGGATCTAAACAGGAATAATTTATTCATTTTGGAGCTGATCAGGCAGTAAAAATAAAAGAGTAGCAGCTTGTATCCTAGTCTTTGTAAAAGGGAAATACCCAAATTTAATGCAAATAAATAATACCTAAACCCAAATGTAATGCAAATAAAAGCTCATAGAGAATTTTGGGCCACATTCTCAGCCACAGGTAACTGTCAGAGGTACCTTCAAGCCTGTAAAGTTCTAAGGATGTAAATCCCCTGAACATCAGTTTAAAATTCCTCTGAGAACCCCATGGTTCAAGGATGCTCATGTGCATGGCTGAGATTGAGCCTGAGATGATTCCAGCAGTTCTGGGCAATTTCTGCACCCCAGTAAATTAATCATCAGTGCATTAGCAGAGGAAAGGAGCATGTTTCCCAAGAAAATTCCCAAGAAAATGCTGGAATGGCCTCTCTGCTCTTTCCCACTTTTTTAGTTTTGATTATTGATTTTCCACTCTAAACACAGCTCGGTGTTTTCCTCTTGTCTCCTTCGGTGGAAGCAGAGGCTGACACAAAAAAATCCCCATGAATTCTGATGAATGTTTGGTTGGTAAGGGATGCAGAAGATTTAGGGAGAAGAAATTACCTAATTAAGGCAAAAAAAGCTGAATTAAGTGGTAAAACTCATGTTTGTTCCACCAACCTCTAGGATTTGCTTTAAGCCACCCTTAAAATCAACATTAATTTGCACAGACCTTTGGGGACAAATACTTCCTTGGCCTGATTTGTACTAAAACTTGGGAAAGCAAGCAGAGATATTTGTGGAGAGAGGGCAGCAGCTGAGAACAGACTGAGGCATTTTTTACCGTGGGGTCTGAGATCCTGGGATGTAAACTTTGCTCTCACTGAATTAAACTGGAGCAACAACCTCAGGCTCAGTTCTGTAACTCTGCACAAGGGTGCAAATGAGGTATTTGGTCACTGGGCCAAAGGACAGTGCTAATATTAGCTTATTTTGTGCTAATGAAACTTTATTATATTGATCTGCAGGAGACAACATCGATCCCCAAATTGGCAGGTCCTGAACGTCCATATATCTGAATTTGAACATGGATGTTAGGAAAACACCCAAAAGCAGAAGAGAGGATAATTGGCATTGTATGAGTTAATAAATTTGTAATTGGGAAGACGTTTATTATCAGTCCAGAGGTTCCATTTTGCTGTAAATTCAGGCCTATTTTGTTCCCGTCAGATATGAGCTCACATATTATTACATGACAGACCTTTGAGTAAAATGATACATTTTCCTCCAGATCAGGCTGTCTGGCCTCAGCAAGTTTATTCAGGCAGTGGAAATCCCTTATTAAATAC
>JAYDZK010000274.1:2602331-2617579 GCA_034509185.1 Euphonia xanthogaster
CTTATTAAATACATTTTTCAAAACTTCCTGCACTTCTGTTTATTTATAGATTACAGGGGAGATAATCAGTGCTTTCCACTCATATTCGCTTAGTTCTTCCTAATGATACCTAGTCACACTCAGTCATGGTCATGCATACTCTGCTCCACTCACAGTAAATTCCATTCACAGTAAATTTGAATTCACACTTCATAGTCAATCATTTAACTCATTCACATCAGTCACACTGAATCAATACTCCCTCGCTCCCTTTTTCTTTTTTTTTTTTCATGCTCATTCCTTTCCTTTCACATTTGCTCCTAAACATCTGCAATCATCCTCGTTTGCTTGGTGTCTGTCCTTAGAGCAAGAACGTGGCTGTCATTAATGGTAAACCCTCTGTAGCTCAGAAATTAGGAGGGTTTTTGCAGGGCCAGGCAAGCTTTGGAGAATCACAGGTGATGCTCAAATTTCTTGCTGAGGGCAACCAACCTGAGGTGATGTTGTGCTCCTTATTTTTGGGGTGGGAATCTCACACCCACGTATGTGTCACCTCATTCCACACAGAGCAACCTCGTGTGTGAGGTGGATTTTTTGTTTTGGTCACCCTGGGGATGCACAATTAAGTAGAGCTGATGCTGCCTTTTTTTTTTTTTTTTTAATCCAATTTAATTTGATTCTAAATAAAGGTGAAATACTGTGAAAGCAGGAGTGAGGAGGGAGGGTGAGGATGTTGCTGTGGTCAGAAATCATGGAAATGAGTAGTGTGCTGAGTAGAACAGGGTTTATTTAATAAATAGGTTTTTATAGAGTTTTGTAGTTGCCAACTCTTTTACCTCCTTGGTATATCTGAAACCTGGCTCAGAAGACAACGACCCCACACCCTGCTCAGACAGATTTGGTCCAGTGTCTCTGGTCTCAGGGAGCTGTTTAATGGAGGATTGATGGGGGGCAAAAATGATTGCTGACACATTTGTGCCTTCTTGTCCTTCCAGGTGGCATCAGGCAACTCTTTTTCTGTGAAGGCTTTGATGTCAAAATGCTAAAGACACCTTAAAGCTCTAAATATCCCATGGGATAATGCAGCACAGAAGTCACCAGGAAGATATCTGGGTTTTAAAGGCTAGGATGTGCAGGAATATTAATGCAGATGTTTTATCCAAGTATTGAGTTTACTAATGAGGAAGATGGAAATTGTCTTTTCTTTTTTCTCCTTTATTTATGTCCATATCAATAATTGACAGCTGAAAAAAGGAGAGGTTGAATTCAACCTAAGGACACCGCCACTGAAAGCTGGATGGTTTTTGGGTCCACAAAAATAGTGAGAAGTGGGGGGAAAATGTGTAAAGGCTTTAAGGAAATTAAAGAAATACTAGAAGTACTGGTGGGCAAGTTCTTGGTGTGCAGAACCTCTCATGGCACCCACGAGAGCTCCAAAAGGAGGAGAGACGAGCCAGCCTCCCTCAAAGCATATTGTGACTTCCAGGGCAAGGAAAAAGAAACTATTGCATTGAATTAATAGCTTTGTGTTTGGGGACAAAAAAGACAAAAGTCTCATCCCAGGAGACACAAAAGGATCGTATCTATCATCTCGAGGTTGGCCTAGGAGGAGAGAAAGTGCATTTGATAGACTATTATCCTAATTTCTGTCCTGAAAATCATGAGCTGTGGACAGTGGATCATCAAAGTCGGTAACCTGAAGTAAAAGGCTGTAACTGGGTTCTTCTTTTATGGTTTTGTTTTTGTTTATTCTGTTATTTCTCCTTAAGAAAGAAAGGAAACAAGCCAATTGTGACTCTGAGGAGTGACAGTGATCAATAGCAGGAGCCAGCAGGAAGATGGGTCTGGATAGCTGAGGCCTGAGGAGAAGGAACACGATGCTCTCGGGATTTTGGGGATGGGCAGCAGAGCTGGGGAGCACCAGACCCCAGCGTGGTACCAGGTATGGGGTCATGGCAGACAGGTTCAGATGGCATTAAATTAACGTTTTCAGGCAGGATAGGACTGTGAAGTTAACACTGGAGGGTTGATTTGTGTTTCCTGGTCTCTAGGGCAGCACCAGGGAGATTTTATGGCTTCTTTTTTTGCTCACTTGGTAAATTTGTACCCTACAAATGCTAACAAAATGAGAAAGGAAGAGCTGACCCATAGGCAAGAAGATGTGGACAACTTCCATAATGTCTGTATCAATAATTCCTTTCACCCCCACCAAATTATTCTTTTCACCCTCCAGTTGTTTTGTTTTAAGGTTTGGGTTGTTTTTTTTTTTTTTTAGCCACATAGTCCTTAAACAAAGATTTCTGTGTCAATTAGTGGGGTGCATTCGGAATTTGGTCCCTCAGTGTGTGCTTAGCAGATGTTCACAGAAAGGCAAAGTTTACCCAAACATTTCTGAGGTTGGAGTTTGTATATACAGCCTCTCTCTTTTCTTTCCAAAGGGTACCATATTAACAATTCTTTTCTCGCCAGTATAAATATTTTTCTTGCAATTAACTGCATAATGGTGCAACACAGATGCTTGAGGAGGGTGTACTTATCCAGTGCAATTTGAGTCATCCCCTTACAGTAGCACCCACCCCTGATGCATTAGAAATCAACTCAATTTTTATTGGAAAAATATCTAAATATGGGAATAATCCCCTAACCTATTTATTTTGAAAAGTGCTTTGCCTTCCAACAACACGGCCGTGGCGAACATCTATTAGCTTTGCTTTTACTTTGTTTTCCCCCATTTTTTTTCTTTTTTTTTTTTTTTTTTTCTTCTGAGTCACCCTTTGATTTTCAAAACATTTTGGTCATCCACAGACTCCAAGTCTCCTTCCAGGAGAAACACTGAAGAATCAAGTGCATCTCTCCTTGCCTTTTAAAATTACCCTTCAGGGCAGTGCACACACAGAGTGACCCTGGCTTTTGACAAACCTTTGCTGAACAAAACGTAACAAGCCCCTGTATATTTGGAGCAGCATTTTCTATTCTGACAGAGACAGCTCTGCAGCATTTGATGTCTGCTTGCTGGTCATAGATAATGGTGCATCCTGGGACCATTGTCATCCCTGTCAATAAGAAGGCCTGGGGGGACGTTCAACAAAGCTACCTTTTGATTCACCGTTTTCCCTTCCTTCCCAAGACATTTGTAAGCCCCTGGTCAGCCAGGTCACTTTTATTTCATCCTGATGTGCCTTGATAATAGCATCATGTCTGACAAAAAATTTTGACAGGCCGTCGATGTGTGTTTCTTTGGTTCCTGGGCTGTTTTCTATGCCTCCTCAATGTCAAACAAGCTTTGAAAGCTACTGATTATGTTTGTTTGGACTGAATTTGACAAGATTCCTACTCTTTGAAGCAATTAAGCTCCTGAGGATGGATCTTGGGATTTGAGCTAATTTTTTTTTAGCAGTGCAGGAAGCAACCAGAGCACATCCTATGCTCTGGCTTTTTTGTTGTTGTTGTTGTTGTTGTTGTTGTTATTTCAAGGTTGTGCTTTCATTATACCTTTAGAAATACCTCAACCCAAAAGAAACTTTTAAGCTTTAGAAGAAAATCAAAAAGGGAAAAAAAACAAAAGAAAAACGTGCAGGGTGAAAGTCAAAGTTTTGTATGTGTATATTTTGTCTGAAAATGGCAAGTTTGGCAAGCTCAGGTGGTGAAATCTCTGCAGAATTTAACTCTTCTGGGGCCACACAGGCTGTCCACTTGCAGAATAGGCTTTAGGAGCTAATCTATGCTTATGAAGAGATGGCAAACAAAGTATTTTGCTCAACTGGCCACAGATAACAGCTCACAGCCTGGCTTGTTTATTGTTTAAATTAGTTGCAGGCAATTTAGCGTATTACAAATGGGAATTAGCAGCATTTTGAGTTTTATCAGTTAGCTAAATTATTAAATGGTGTTGTTGGAGTTCAGCAAAGCATCTCCAGAGCTGCACAACCTTTTTTTTTTTTTTATTTTCAGTCACAGAAGTTTGCATCCTGCTCCTGTAGCAGCACACACACTTTTAATTGGGTGAGGGCTTTTCTTTTTTTTTTTTTGTGGCAAAAAAAGATGCATTTATCACAGTTCATGGAATACTACAAAAGGCAAATGCAGAAGAGAAAAAAAAAACACCACAGAAAAGCATTTTGTTCTGTGCTGTGTTTAAAGGTATTTTTGTTGCATTTAAATATGTTTAACTTGAAGTATTTATCATTGTACTTCTGTTTTCTAAATAACCACTAGGGAAAAAAAATCACCTTTTTTTCACATTTGAAGACATTTAAGGCCAGATCTCACCTTATGAATGAAAATCTGGAGGTCCCTGGAAGTTTTGCAGAGTCTGACAGCAGCTGGGCAGGGATTTTTGTCTTTATGTTGCAGAGAAGCTTCAGGAACATCATGATTGGTCCAAATCCACAGGGACAAGCAACCTTTGAAGCTCAGCTCTCCCTTCTTTCTTGGGAATCTTCTGAAAGGAAATAAATCTGAGTTTAAATCCCAAAGATGGAGTGACCAGCTGATATTCAGGGTGTGCCTCACCTGCAGGACATTCCTGTGTCCCCTCCCACCAACACCCATCCCAACATCCACCTTCCTGGGCTCTCCTTCCAGCACAGTCCTGCCTCTATGAGCAGTGGAGGAAAAAAAATTCCCTGCCTCAGTTTCCCTGGAGATGGGAGCAGGCTGGAAGTGTTAATCTCCTTTTCAAAGGGATTTGACATCTCTCAGTGGAAGCAGAGCAGTGGGTAAATGTAAACCAAAATGTAAATTTACCAGATGTAAACCAGACAATTTTTTCTTTTTATTAGAGTTTGTGTTTAGTTTTAATATTATGACTGAAGTGGCAGCCTCTCATTTTCATACATTTCTGCTTTCATTCCCAGTTATTATTTAGGTTATATTACCTTCAAAACATGTTTTTATGGAGTTATAATGACTGGAGATGAAAACGCAGCTAATAGTTACCTACTGCAAATTTATGCATTTTTCTTGCTCAGAACCTATCAAAATTGCAAATTTTCCCAAGGAATTAATCTCCTTTTGCATTTGGCCAGGATCTTCCTTTTCTCTCCTACATTCTGAGTCAGGATTACAATTTCTGTCCTCAAAATGCCCCCAGAGCTGTGTCTCAAGGCTTCCAAAAAAGGACCAGAATGTAGAGGAACGAGTTGGTTTTGTTTTCTTTTTTTCAGGAATACAGTATTTCCTTGGAATTATTTCTAATGCTTTTCTGTCTTTTATATTCAGTGCCTTTCTGTCAGGCTATCTATAGCTCTTCAGGGCAGTATTGTCTAGTTATTCTTTCATATTAAATGATTGGGTTATTACTTTTATGTCTTTAGAATATTTCATTTTGCTGATTTCTCCATATTAAAAAGATTATAAATTATAGCAGCTATTAAGGGCCCAATCCTGAATTCTTAATGTAGTCATTTCCATTAAAGTTCCCCATGACATAGATTTATATGGAATCTGATAAATTTCTGCTTGGCAAATTCCTGGAGAAACTACAGAAACCTGAATTAAATTAGTCTGTTAAAATAATCAACATGAGCCCAATCTTGTCAAGTGGGGGGGAGATGAGTGTGTTCTGTTCATTGCAGGACAGGAGTTAATGACTAATTATTAAGCACCAAGATGGGAAAACTGCAGTGGGATTTCCAGGCCCATGAGGGATTTAGGACTGAACCCTATTTTTGCTGGAAGCCTTGCTTGTCCACAGGGTTTTCCCCCTCAGATTTCTAATCAATTTTCTTCTACTATGAGAAAAATGTAGAAAAATTAATTTCTCTGTTAATGACAATCCTGGAGCAGTGTAGGACACAGAATGGGCCCCCCTTGGATGGGGTTTGGGAGCAGGATGTGTGGATCTCGTGGTGATGCTGACTCACTTTGGGTCCCTTGGGCTGGACCTGGAGATCACCAACATTAAAATGGGATTTTTCATGGCTGACACAAGCTCTCACTTTGGCCTGCAAAGGCATCTTTTGACAACATCTAAAACAATTCATTGCTCTTGCTTTTTGGAGCAAACCTTCCGAAGCCAACAAATGGATGAACCTCCAGAATTTGTGTTTGAGTGAATGTTTTTTTTCATGCTGTTAACAAATTGGCAAATAATGAGTAAAACCCACACTGTCCTTTGTGAGATGCAATAATGGTTTGATGCTATTGAGGCAAAAACCCCCTAATTTTCTTCTAGGTCATTTCTTATGACAGGATGAATAGTTTTTAGATGTAAAGATCAACACAAAATGCAGTAAATGCAATATTTTTTTCTGATATGCAATAATTCAAATGCAAAGCACAGGTGACAAATGCCAAAGTCTTTATTTGTGCCATAACCATGCTGGAAATAAATGCATTTTATGAACCTCCTAAGGTTCATTTAAATATATGTTGTTCTGCCATGTCTTGCTCTACGTAACTTTCTAAGTAGCAAAATGTTGTTTTCAAATTTCTTCTTACAATTTTTTGATGGCACCAAGGTTTTAGCTGTAATTTTATATTTTAAATTACACTTCAGTTAGTCTCACTGAAAGATATATTAAATAAAGTATTTAACCAAACAAAGCTTCTACCTGTATTTTATGGACTACTATAATATTTCTCCTTTTCAATACTGTGTTTTTATTAATTGGACTATCCTGCTTTTCAAGAATATGGTGATTTTCTGAAAACTTCCAGCAAAGCAAATTCTGTGTCCTTTGGACCTAATCCTGAGCAATTTTGATCAGTTATCCTTATTCTGCCACTTGATTTTAAATTTTTTAAATGATGCAATTTCTCATTCTGTTCTGCCCTTTTTATTGTTGTTTATTTCACAGGAAATTTTCTGATGCTTCATAATAAATTGGCCACTTGAAACACATCGGGGCAGAGCACAGGGGACAAACATGGATGCATTCAATACTTTCATGGGTAACAGTGTGCTGTAATTAATACTAAACAGGAAGACAGGAGATATAATTGTGCTTGTTACATTTAAAAATAAATTCTTTAGTTTTGAATATTAAAAAAATAAGAATTTTTTGGCCTAAATTGTATTTTTTTCACCCTGTTTTGCTACTGAATTGGGGAACAAACTCTCTACTGATCTCCATTTATGAATGTTTTCTCCATTTAATGTTTAACTTGGCTTCAGAAGGAATAAAGCACGAAGGTAGACTTAGCAGTTTGTCAGTTTAATGAAGTACTTCATTGAACCTGGGTTTCTTAGAAGGAGCTAAATTTCAAGAAGAAAGAAAAAAGTCCCCTCTAGACTAATAATTGTCTGTGGCAGGAAAACCCTTGGCAGTGGAAGAAGGGATTTATCTTGAGTTGGAATGTATTTTCTCTGTCAATTGGCATCTGAAGGAAATTCGGCAGGGAGAGTTAAGTGACTAAATGGCTCTCCAATGACTGAAACAAATGGATACTTTAACAAAAATCTTTTGAGTGTCACTCAAAATTCAGTCCCTGGCATGGTGGCTCAGATTTTTTAATATTGTACATATGTGGTGCTGGGTTATTGTTTTTTCCTTTCAATCTAAGCTGAATTTGAGGTTTTGTTTCATAAAACTATATCCCATATCTATTTAGGTTACTTTGATAAGTTCCAAATGTTGACCACATTTTTGGTGTTTTCAGGAGGAACTTCATCGACCATTAGGTCTGAACCAAGGGTGGCTTTTTAATTATAACTTTAATTAATTAACAGGGTCTCTGGGTTATGAAGTATCCTTGAGCCTTCACGCATGGTGCAAGTCATCAGAATGAATTGGTTGCAATGTGGTTTTCAACCATCCTGGGCTTTTATAGGCTATTAGTTTTGGAAAAAAAATGTGTACTCTGTAGTTTACTTTGGCCTGACAGTGTTTATCCTGTGTGTTTGTAGAAATAAACAGGAAAACCCTTAAACACTAACAATCCTATTTGATTCTTGATGCTTCTTGGCAACTAATCACAACAACTCCTTGGTGAGGTCCTGGGTATGACATGTAAATATTTGACAGAAAGGTAAAATATAGATATCTGAGCCCCTTATATATTTAATGATCCCAAACAATTTCTTGGACAATAGGCAAATAGCAAAATGTCACTTGTTTGGAAGAGGAGAAGAAGAAAAATCCGTGAACAAGCTGTTCCTTTCTTGTATTTGCAGTTATTTTCCTTGTAGTAGCTGTTACATGCTGTTAATTAATATGAAGGGTAAACCCCCTTCATTTTAGTGCTATGTTTGTACAGACATTTGGCAAGGCCAGGTGTGCTTTTATTTCTGATTTTTTTTCAGAGTGAAGGTTTCTCTGAGAATTTCTGTGATTTTTTTGCTACCTTTCTCATCAGGGGTTCTGTCAGCAGCTCGGACCCCTTGTTTCACCAACATTGATTCCACCTCTTGTTGTGGTGTTGGGCAGTCCAGGTTCAAGCCCTCTCTCTGCTCTGTGATACTGAGAATATTGCCTAAAACCAGTTCTGATCGTGACCTGCAGGATTTTCTACCATCCCTAATTATTTTGCTTTTATTTAAATAAATACATATTCCCTGTGCTCTCAGTCGTTTCATACACCCATTGCTACACCCTAAGTCTGTCTTCTCAATAACACTTGATAATCTTATGTGCTTGCACTTTGAATGCATGTAGAGATGGAAAAATTGCAAGATATTTCATCTTTTGCCTGCCTTTAGAGTAAAATTTCTTACACTTCATCTTCCTTTACCTTCTATACCTCATATACTGCTCTCCCAATTTCTCCCTTATCCTGACCTTGATCTTTGCAGAATCACAGGATCGTTTGGTTTGGAAAAGACCTCAGAGATCATTGAGTCCAACCTTTGAGTGATCACTCCCTGTCAGATCGTGATTCCCCCCCATTAGAAAATATCTATTATTGATTGACTTGGAATGGGAAAGCTGTAACAGGTTTGTGGCCTGAATTATCCTCAGATCCATGGGATATTTTACCCCAAATCCATGGGTTATTTTCTGCCCCTGTGGAAGTGCCCCACAATCTTCTGCTCACAAGGTGACTTCTAGTAGCAAATCCTCTCCTCGGTACCAGAATTCACAAGAATTATCTTGTGCTTCAAAAAAAAAAAAAAATTTGGTTGTCCATGAAGAATTTGTTGGAAACTATTCCTCAGATACTTAGTGGGAATTATAAAAATGAGTGATAATGGGAGATCAAAACGAAACTTTCAACAGAGTGGAGTTTCTTAAGGGGAAACAAAGCAGTTGGAAGGAAAAGGCTGATGTGTTTGAAGCCACAGCTAATGCAATAAGGAAGAAAATTTTTAAAAAGTCTTTGAAAGCATTGGCTTAGAAATGCATGAAACTCAACAAAGAATTGCTAATATGGAGAGCAGGAATTTTTGGATAATTACATTGATGCTCTAGAAAAGAAGCTTAGAAAAGGAGGTTTGTGCATTGTTGAGGAGTGCTGAAGGATGGGAGATTGGGAACCACGGATTTTTCCCACCCCTGTTTTGTCTCTGGTTTTTATGCTGCATTTTGAAGATGTATGGAACATGCAAATCAGCTGTGACTGTCATTTGCTTTAAAATGCTTCACATTTATTTCATTAAGGCTTTCAGAGAAGCCTCAGCCAGCAAAGTCTTCCCAACAGAAACTTTGATTTGTATTATTTTTGGTGGCTTTATTTTTCCTTCCTAAAGGTTACTGCCACTGTTGGTTTAACGGTGTTTATGTGATCTTATAATAAGTGTTATCACTTTGTATAATTATTATGTGTGATTAATCCAGTTCACACTTGAAAGCTGTGGGGTTTTTTTTCATTTTTTTCATTTTTTACCAGAGGGTATGTCTTTAAGCCTTTGTGTTGTTCACTTATAATGATAGCTGACAAGAGTTATCATAAAGAGGGAGGAGGATGGAAGCTGGAATAAATTGTTGAGTGAAAAAAGATTTCTGGGAATTTTTGTTTGGATTAGCATCTTCTATAGTAATTCTTGAGAAAAATGTTGGATGCAATGCACGGACCCCTGATAATTTGATATTTGCATGGATTTCTGTAGCAATCAGGTTATGCAAGACTATGTAAGAAAATGCATTGTTCAAATTTTTCAGTGTCCTTTTGGAGAAATTCAACCTGTTTTAAAAAAGACTCTTAATTTTTTTTTTTTTTTTTTTGCCTTTTAACAAGTGTGCATTGTTCCTAGCATGAGAGACTGGGGGGGGTTCTGATTAAAGGGGATTTAGGACCTAAGGTGGCAGGCGTTGGAAAGCAGAACATTGACCATTCCACAATGTTCTCCTTTAAAAATCATTATTATAGTACATTGGCTTTGCAAATTTTGTGACTCTTTGTTGCTGAGGATGGAATTTCTGTATTTTAATGAAATGTCAGAAATCCCATTGTGACCAAAACCCCTCCAGAAGCAACAGTGGTGGTATGGACACCTCCCATGGTTCTCAACCTTCACCAGCAAATTTGAGTGCCTAAACTACAAATAATGCACTTTATAACAAATCTTCTCTTGCTTTCTGAGAGCTAAAATCCACCTGGTTTGCAATTCTACACTTTAATATTCAGTCTTTGGATTGAATTCATTCAGGAGTTGAGAATTTTTTTTGATTTCTGAAGATGTGATTGCAGCAAATTTTAAAACTTGTATTTGTATTACTTGAGATCATTGTAGAAAATTGTTCTTATTGTTATTTGAATTTGTACCACAAATTATTTGACTCTTTCATTTAAAATGAAGAGCAAGCATGAGCACCCAAAATACAGACCAGCTCCCAGACAAGCCAGTTGTGAGAATGCCTTTGTAAACACTGAAATACTCATTTTAACTGACTAGAAATTGAAAGGAATATCTGTAAGAATTATAATATGTATCTGTGACACTGCTGTTTTATTTAAATGCATTTTATGCCTTTTTAAATATATATAACACCTTCATATTGACTTCTGATGTTGAGCAATTCAAAATAACATTTACAATTTTAAAAGCTAGTTAAAATTCCCTAGACCTCTCCAGAATTTCCATACTCCAGGAGCCTGAACTCTTACAAAATACATTGAGGGAGATATCCCCCATGTTAATGAACAATCAATATTTCATTTATAATTGTTTTCTATTTAACTGTAGGTAAAAATAGCTAATCCCCACAACCAGATTAAACCAATTGACTTGGAGTGTGGGGTTTGCAAAAGGGCTCAGGAAACTGAAGCATGGGGCCAATGATGTCATGAAGTGAGAGAGAAATATATTTCTATTTCCTTGAAGAAACACTTATTTCAAAGATGGCTATAACATTAAATATTACTTAAATGGCAAAAAAAAAAAGTTTTAAGCAGGAGATTTAACTGAAGTGTGTGAAAAGTTTGGAGAAAATTTTTCTGGCACTTTTTAATGCCTTTTTAAAATGTACATCAGTCCCATCATTGTCTGGCATTGATTTTATGAGTCCATTTGTGGCTGTGCATTGTTCACTGCACCTTCAGACCAAATTCTGTCCTCTTTGACTCACATTGGGAAGTGTGATTTGTGCAGAAAGGGTACTGAGTCCCTAATATTTATAACATTTACGGTATCATCAAACTTAAATTATAAAATTGTTTCAACTCAGATTATATTTAACATTGATTTATTTAGCTTAGCAAAATAAATCAATGTTAAATATAATCTGAGCAGCTCCTTAGGGATAATGTAAAGAAATGGAAGAAGAAGGGGGAATACTAGGAATCAACATATTTCTATTTTAAGAAATTATTGCCTTCAATTATTGTGGTCTATTAAATATGGAGAATTTCCCCATTTTTTTACACAGACTGTAGTTTGCTATTCTCACAGGACAACAAATAGATTAGCTAAAATGTGAAAAGAAAGTTCACAGTTTGGAACTGGAGTGTGTAACAGTCACAGCACTTCAATCTAATTACAGTAAAGTCCATAATAGGGAAGCTGTTAAATGGACATTTGTAATGTTTGCTTATAGAGAGGGCTGACCCTCCAGAAGGTAAGGAATGAGAATCCATAGAATCCCAGACTGGTTTGGGATGGAAAGGACCTGAAAGCTCATCCAGTCCCACCCATTGCCATGGGCAGGGGCATCTTCCACTGTCCCAGGCTACTCCAAGCCCTGTCCAGCCTGGCCTTGGGCACTGCCAGGGATCCAGAGGCAGCCCCAGTTGGTCTGGGAATCCCAGCCCAGCCAGGAATTCCCAATTCCCAATCTCCCAGCCATCCCTGCCCTCTGGCAGTGGGAGTCATTCCCTGGCTCCTGTCCCTCCGTCGTTGTCCCCAGTCCCTCTGCAGCTCTCCTGGAGCCCCTTCAGGCCCTGCCAGGGGCTCTGAGTTCTCCCTGGATCCTTCCCTTCTCTCCCAGAACAGGGGAACATTCCCAGCTCTCCCAGCCTGGCTCCAGAAGGGCTCCACCCTCAGAGCTTCTCCATGGCCTCCTCTGGTCTTGCTCCAACAGGTCAACATCTTTCTTGTGTTGGGAAATGTTCAATTTAATCTCCCCTGACCTTATGGAGCTGCTGGAGAGCTCTCCTGATCAGACATGTCTGATCCATTTCCAGGCTTCAGCTGCAACAATGCTGAGACTGAACCATTTTCTGACCTGTGTGCCTGAGGAGTTGGTAAATCTTCAGTTCCTTGCTGTAGATTGTCAAATCTTATCTCATTTAGTTTTCATCCTGGACAAAGGATATAAGTTTTAAATCACAGCCTGTCTTATAAGTGGTTGAGCGTAAAAACAAACTCTTTATAAGCTCTAACTTTTGTTCTGCCAAGATCAAAACCACAAACACAGGTTGGGGTGATTTGAGTGCTGATTCTCCCTTTGCCCATCAAGCAGAAACTTAATCCAGCAAAAGCATTTCAAGTGCTCCACAAGCAACTCGCTAATTCCAAATGATGCATCAATAACACAACCATGGCTGCCTTTCCTTAGAGTTATGGTTATCTGTTTTGTACTCAAAACATGCACATGGAGCAATTTCATCTGTGAGAACTTGGGAAAATTATATTAATCATCATAACTGAGTACAGCTTCTTTCTCAGCATGAGTCATAAATATCTTTGAGCATTAAACCTCTTTACAATAACATTAATTTAATCTATAAGAGAACACTGCGTGCAATAAATTCCATTTACAAATCTGAGTGGGCAAGAGAGAGAAAGCTGGAGCTTACCTTTTTATTTTTTATTTTTTTTAATGTTGGAGAATGGGAAACAATGCTCCAAAAGAAGTTTCCCTCAGCCTGAAATGCATAGGACTAGGAAGGAAAACAGAGCTTCCTGATTGATTTGTCTCTGTGCTATTGCTAAGTTTGCTGCCAGTCAGAAGCTTATATAGCTTAAAAGATTGTTATTGATTGTTCAATTTGGTGTTCATATATTTAAATTTTATTCAGGTTAGAGTGATGTTGAAAATTGGGGTCCACATGCTAGATTGCCAGCACAGTGGTTGACAACACAAACGTTAAAATACAATAATCCTTGTAGTATAAAATGGCCATTGACAGTCTAATTTCCATTTTGTGGTTTATGGCCTCTACTGAATATCTGATAATGTAATTATGCTTCAGTAAAGAATGAATCCTCTCTGGTAAACTGAGCTGTGTATGCAATGCCAATGTGAATTAAATAAAGTGACATCAAAGCTCAGTCAGGGCTTATTTTAGGAGCACATTTTTAAACATTTACTATGGTTTGTTCTACAGTAATGCTAGGGAGCAGATTTATGGCTGTTAGCATATTCATGTTGAAGAAATGTGTTACTTCATTCTTTATTTTAGCCCAGGAGAGCAAACAAAACAGCCTCAGTCAAAGTGGATGCTGCTCTGTGGCTTAGGTATGAAAGTTTTCAGATGATGCCACCACCAGCCTCCCTAAGCAGCAAGGAAAGGGAGGCGGCAGCTGTGCAGTTGGGAAATTAAAATGTAAAGAAAATTCCCCCAAATTATTTGCATGGCCCACAAATGAGACAACATTTGTTTCTTGGCAATAGGTACACGCTCAGCTTCTCTGCTTTGGCTCTTTTGCTGCTGGGTTTATAAATGTATAGGAATATACAATATGATCCTACGGTTAAAGAATTTCCTCCTTTTAAATTCCAGTTGTCAAGTTATGTTATGCTGTTTATAATGCAGTGAATTATGTTCTGTCCTATCCCATTCACTGCTAGCATAATGCAACTTAACATCAGGCCACATAACAGAATATGACAGTTAAAATTTAAAAGTACCCTCATTGTATTTGTGAATTGAATACTCAGCTGCGTGATTTAAAGATGGACTGGCATCTTGACTCCAGAAACAAGTAATGTTACTTGAATGCATTTTTTTCCCCCTAATATATTTGCATTGCCGTTTTGACCTTCTTTCCAAGAGGAAAAAAAATAACCCTAAGCAACTGGCATGTATTGACACGGAGGTATTGAAAAGTTAGCGTGGTGGTGCAGACGTGTTCAGAGGAACTTCTGAAGTCATGAATTTGATGAGATAGACTGAATCAGAATGTCACTTTATCATTGTAAACAGCAGGGAGAGAGCCAAGCCTCACAAGTGGATTTTAAATGTCCCAAAGCATTAGGATTGAGGATCGGGGGCCTGGTTCCACCCGCGATAAAGCGAGGTGTCAGATCTCATCACGGCTTGTCCTTCCCGCCTCGCCAGCGTCGGCGCTGCGCTTCGCAGCCCCAGAGCTGCTTGGCAGATCCTTCAGGGCCTGTCGATGGCTCAGGAGCCAAAGGTGAGCCCCTTCAGCCCACCTGCTCTTTCCTGATTGCCGGAGCTGTTGGCCAATAAGGACTTTTCCTCATACTTGTACTGATATAAATGATTCACTCTCGTGCCTCAATTCCCTTTGCTTTCAGTGCTCTCAGATGTCAGGACCCAGGACATTCCTCTGGCTGCCCTGGAGGACTCCAGACCCTGGCAGGGGGCTCAGAGACCTTGGCAAGGAGTCAAAGACACCTGTGACTTCCATTTTAACCCATGGAAACAATTCCCAGCTCTGTCTGAGGAGTCACAAGCCACAAGGGTTTGAGTAGAATCTTAGTGAATTTGTCACAGGGAGAAAAAGTAGAATTTTGGGGATTTAGAATGGGGGTTCAAGAGGCAAGATGGAGGAATTTGGGTGTGTCCTCTCTTTCTTCTTCTTCTTCTTCTTCTTGTCCTCCATCTTCTACTGTGATGGTGACACTTTTGGATTGGTTTAGGGTAGAGACAGACTGTCTAACACAGGTGATAGGTATTGGAAAATTATTGTCCTCCATCTTCTACTGTGATGGTGACACTTTTGGATTGGTTTAGGGTAGAGACAGACTGTCTAACACAGGTGA
>JAYDZK010000274.1:2617679-2633597 GCA_034509185.1 Euphonia xanthogaster
CCAAACCCCCCCCCAGAGAAAAAAAAACAACAACAAAAAAAACAAAAAAAAAAAAAAAAACCCACAAAAAAAAAAAAAGACAAATGAAAAAGCACAAACCTCAGTGAACCTACTTGGAGCTCTACCATCAGCTTCCTTCCCTTTCTGGGGACAACAAACATGGGAGTAAAATTGAACGGCTGCCTCGCCTGAAGTGCTGGCTGCCCCAGTGTGCTGTTTTCCCTTCCAGGACCCGTGCAGATGTGCCAGATGTGCAGCAGCACCGTGCCGGCGCCGTGGGAGCTGCCCCGGCACCTCCAGGTAAGGCTGCGGGGGTTGTGCTGGGCGCAGCCCATGTCCCAAGGCTGGGACACCAGCGCTGCTCCCGCCTTCTCTCTCGGGACCCTTCTCTGTCCATATGGGAATATTCCCCCTGCTCTCCGGGTCAGCCTTTAAAATCGTTTCCACCGCGGGAAATGAAGTGCCAGGAGCCCCTGAGCAGCTGTGCCTGCCCAGCCGCGCTCCGGCAGATCTCTGGGATCACAGCTCCCTCCTCCGAGCCTGGAGAAAACAGCATTTCCAGCAGCTCGGAGATGCCCAGTCCCGGAGAATATGTGCGATCAGGGCTGCTGCAATAGGGGATTTTGGTGTGTTTTTTCAAAGGAAAAAATAACTGTGCCATTTACACATCACTCATTAGGAAGTTTATGCTTTAACTCTCCATATTTGCTTTGCTAGTTTGAGGAGCACCGAGCGAGATAAACATCTGAAATCTGTCTCAGCAAGGCAGTGATGTTGACTCTTCTGTAGTAAAAGAATTTCCACTCTTTCAAAAATACCCCAGTGGTTTCTGGACATTTGGATGGCTTATGAAAAAAAAAAAAAGAAATTAATTTTTTTCTTAAATTTCCTAGTTTAGCAGGTTAGCATAAAAGTAACTGAAACTTCCAGACAGAACCATAACATCACCAACATTTGATCATAGCTCTTAAACAGTCTGCAAAAAAATCTGTTATAGGAGGGAATGTCTCAAATAAAAGGAACTGTCTTCTTCCTTACAGTTTCCATGATCCTGAGAAAGATGGACCCAAGAGTCATGAACATAATGACATAACTGGACGTGGGTGTGGTCAGGATAAAAAAGAGCAGACTCCTGAAACCCCCATTCCTGTCCCAAGAGGTGGAAGCAAGGAGAGTGCTGGAGTGGAGGAGGAATACAGAACTCAGTCTCTGGATGGGAATGCTGCACTCAAGCATCCAGAGCAGCAGCAGCCTGCAACTTCTCCAGAGCAGGGAATGCATCTCCATGCAGCACCAGCTCAGCCTCACCAAGGACACAAACATCCAGCCAAAGGTCTCCTTGCCCAGGAAACATCCATGCACAGCCACCACGATGCTGTTCCCCTGGAGGGAGGCACACACCTGCCCCAAAGGAGGCTGCAGCATTCCCAGGACCAGCGGTACCAGGAGCTTGCTCTGGAGATCATTGCCAAAGACAGTTCTCTGGTGGACATTCTCATGCCTCAGCCTCTTAGGAAAACTGCTTTGGACCTGATGGAGGATTTGTTTCCTGTTAACATTTCCATGCTGGATAAATCACGCAGGAAAAGGGGAAAGACACAGCATGTGCAGGAGGATGAGTAAGTAGACAAAGCCAATTATGTAGCACTTTGGTCTGTCTTCATGTAGTGATACTATACATACTAGAATGAGAGTAGTAAGATGAACTTGAGCACATTGTTTCATTTTTGTTTAGTTCGAAAAACATATTGCTTTCTGATTTAAATACCAAGAAATGTCTGAGGCTAAGGGTATATAATGGAAGAAAAGTGGCTCAGTGGTTCCTTATTAAAGGGACTCTGACAGACCTAGGCTGCAAATCTTTTGCTCTATATCTTCTAAAAAAATTAGAAGATCTCCTGTAGTGAGAAGAGAGGAGAGTGATCCTGAAGTCAAGATGGCTAAAACCATTAATTCAGTGTTAGTGAAGAAAAGTGTGTTTGCTTTGGGTATTTATTTTCTGTTCTAATAGCAAGAAAAGTCATGGAGATGGACCAGAAGAATGTCCAAAATCTGAGCATGAAACCAAGCAAAGGAGCAAATATCCTGCCTCTATGAGAAACCAAGTCCTGAAGAGGAACAGAGACAGCACAAATGAGCTAGATGACATCACATCTAAGAAGGTATGTAGATGACCATCACAGGAACCACTGGTTTTCCATCATGACAAACAAAATCTTATTAATGTCGTTATTACTATGGATATTATTATCCCAATAACATTTCACAGGTAACTTTGAATCAATTTTTGCCAGTAGATGAAGTCCTGGCAAATTGGCATGTTGATCATAAGTGGTGGTATTTAAACCCTGCCTGATTTGACTCAGATCTCTCATCTATCATCATTAAAGGTCTCCTTGCACAGTCAGCTCCTGTGCAGCAGCAGCAAACTCCCAATTTATCACTCAAATCTAATCTCAAAATCTGTAAAATAAATTAGAACTGGCAACCTAAATAAGAAATACTCTACTCTGAGAGCTGGCAGCAGCTTTGGCACATTCCTGTGTCCAACTAATTCCATACTTGCAGAGCATGGGGGCACAGCTGGACAGTGACAGAAGTAGGGAGCTTGGAAGGGTGGTTATGTAGCTTTGCATAGCTAAGTGGGCTTTTCCCCTGGCCATGCTCCATCTCAGGTATGACAATCTGCCTTCCTGAGGCTCCTCCTGCTGTGCACATTGCTTGCTCTCTTACTGCTGCTCCTGTTCATGGTGGCATTGTCCAACTTCCAAAGAACTGATGGTCTGCTCCCACTCAAGTCTTGAGGCCCTTTTCCATATAATTTCCTATGAAACAACCTCCTCTGATTACTTTTCTACCCAGGCACCGTGGCCTGCTTGAATTGCCCGTGGAACTGACTCTTTCTGTGCATATGATAAGTGAAATTCCAATCAGTTCTTCCAAAGCTTGGTACAGAGCTGGGACTTCATGCTCATGTCTTAGAACATCAACTCTGTGTAATCATGTTGTAATCTCTATTGCAGTTCCCTTTTGACTGATTGGAAGCTCTCTGAGCCAGAAAATATATCACCACCTAAGGTGATTACCAGTAATTTGCTTTTCAGAGTTTGAGAATTAAGTACAGCTTAGAAAATACTGCTGCTTTTTTCCCCCTTCTTTCTTTCCTGTAGCTTAAAATTATTCTAAAAGTCAAAAATTTAGCCAAAACAATGAGAAGAAAATCCATTCTCTAGAACTGATAGGATTCTCTTGGCAGTAATAGCTCCTGTGATTTTTTATTTTTTCTTTTTGCAGCTGGAACTCATGGCCAGTCTCCAATCCAGGCTGCAGGTGCTGTGGGAGGAGCAGGAGCTGGTTCTCCAGGAAGTCAGGGAATGTGCCAAGTGGGGTGAGGAGCTGGAGGTGCTGGTGAGGGACCTCTGCAAGCCCCAGGAATTTGAGCGCTACATGATGTTCATTGGGGACCTGGAGAAGGTGCTGAGCCTCCTGCTCTGCTTGTCCAGCCGCCTGGCCCGGGTCCAGAATGCCCTCAGCAGGATGGATGGCAACACAGAGCCTGAGGAGAAGGTGAGGTGTCTGAACCCGAGAGATTCCTCTGACTGCCCTGGAGGACTCAAGACCCTGGCAGGGGGCTCAGAAACCTTAGCAGGGAGTCAAAGACACCTGTGCCTTCGATTTTAACCCATGCAAACACTTACCAACCTTGTGCAAAGAGTTACAAGCCACAAGGGTTTGAATAGAAAGACAGTGAATTTATCACAGGGTGGAAAAGTAGAATTTTAGGGTTTTAGAATGGGGGTTCAAGAGGCAAGATGGAGGAATCTGGGTGTGTCCTGTCTTTCTTCTTCTTCTTCTCCATCTTCTGCTGTGATGGTGACACTTCTGGATTGGTTTGGGGTAGAGACAGACTGTCTAACACAGGTGATAGGTATTGGAAAATTATTGTAAATAAAGTACAGGTAGTTTTTAGTATAAAAGGCTAACATGGCCCCGAGGGCGGTCAGTGTGCCACAACCCGACCTGCTGGACAGATCTCAGCAGGTCAGAGAAAGAATGTATTAGATAAGAGAAAATAAACAGCCTTGGGAGCCAGAACTGAGGAATCTCGACTTCTTCTTTGGTTGCAGGGCTGGGGAAGAGAGACTTTCTGATACCTCAGGAACCATTTCAGCAGTAACAAATCCGAGACTCAGATTCCATATCCTGAACCCCATCGACTTCACCCTCCAGCCAGGAGAGCCCCAGGAGGCACAAGGAGGGAGGAGCAGCTCCCTCATCTCCTTGAGAAATAGGAGGTGTGTGAAATAGGATTGGATAAAAGCACAAGCACATTAAATACAAGCATCACCCTTCATGCCCATTCCTGCTCTTCCCTTTCTAAAGTGAAACATGCATTTGACTCCTTGGGTAAACAAAGCAGCTTTGGAAGGAGAAGATGGAGGTAGCTCATGTGCAAAGGCTTGGCTGGTTGGGAAACACTGTCCTGTTGTAAACTATGCATATGAGGATGTTATTAATATAATATTTCCTTTATAATTATAGTATTATAATAATAAAATATTTCCTTTTCATTTACTGTAGGAGTGTCTCTCCTGTGTTATACTTGGGTTGGTAACTTCTCCTGTAAGAATCATCATAGAGTCATGAAATTCCTGAATTATTTTATTTGGAAGGGAACTTAAAGCTCACCGACTCTCATCCCCTGCCATGGGCAGAGACATCTTCTATTATCCCAGGTTGCTCTGAGCCCCTTCCAACCTGGCCTTGGACATTTCCAAGGATCCAAGGGCAGTCACAGCTTCTCTGGACAGCCGTTGCCAGGTCCTCACCACCCTTACAGGGAGGAATTTTTCCTCATATCTAATTTGGCCCTTCCTCCTTTCAGATGAGAAGGAGCAGGTTCAAAAAGAGCCAAGATGAATGCATTTAGATTGCAGACAGTGGAGGTAGCCAGTGAGACAGTATTAGTCAGCATGTTCGTGGTTTGGTCGCTGTTATAAGCATTTAAAATATTGTTATTTATTACTTATGCAACAGCCACACACTGTGCAAGACATTTAACCAACCACATAAAAGGCAGGGCAGGGCTGCACCACAGAGCGATGGCTGGATGGATTTTAGGTGTGACAGATTGCTATTAGCTACTTGTTTGTGTTTCTTTGTGCTGAAAAAATTCCTAAAGGTCCCAACCCAGGAGAACTCAGCTATGCTTGGCACTGTTCAAACAAACCATTAAAGAAAATGGGCTCACGATAGAGAAAAATCAAGGATTTACACGGTGATGTCAGGATCTGCACACAGAGCGCCTTGCATGAGTTCCTGTGACAGTGAAAGCATTAGCAGAGGTGAAACTACATCAGGGTGAAGGTGTTTGTGGAGCTGCTGGATGTTGTCACCCAGGTGCTGTTTTGACCCCACAAATGTGCTTTCTGCTCCAAGGTCTGGCTCTGTGTACAAGAAGATGTCACCTCTGCACGGTGTGCCCATGCCATCAGCAGCTTCTAAAATCCCAGTTAAAGATAGAAACCTTGGGTAAAGCTGGGGTACATCTTACACGAGGCTGGATACTCACCTAAGCTGTGGCTGAAAGTCTCAAGGTTTTAACACGGGCTCTGCCTAAGCCTTTCTTTGTGCAATCCTAACACGTAAGAAGTGCTGGCAGCTTTTGGCAGCCCGAACTCTCTGGTTTGGCCCTGTCTATGCCCAGCACCTCATGGATATAGATACTTGGCACGCAATCAATAAATGTCACACATCAGTGTTTTGTTTCTTTTCTCTTGAACTGTTAATTGGCTCTTTAATTTCTTGAAGGCCGCTTGTCCCATTTCTTTACACTGTGAGCTCTTCATATCTGGTTAAAACCTCTTGTTAAAATCTCTTGAAAGCTTGTACCTCCTTTTGGATGTTGGTGTTTTCCTTTATGTGAGCAGACACGTTACTGTTTTCTCTAGATCTTGCCCTTTTTGTAATGCAGCATTTTCACCTCAGACCTTTTTTTATACTTAATGTTCCCCAAAATCTTGACAACACCATAGGAATACTCACCCTCCACATTTCACCCTGTCCTTGGTGCTTCCTTGGCAAAATTTCATCCCTTTGCAGGGATTAATTAGGAATGTTTGTCTCGAGACACAACCATAATTTCATCAACATCCAAGATTTAGTGGGAACCTCAGGACTGGGAAAGGGGCTGGCTCTTACTCTTGGATCAGTCCCACTCCTTTGTGATTTCACTTTGTCCCTCTGTTTTTTGAGGTATCAATCTTCCTTTTTCATAACACTTCTTGAACATCCTTTCAGAGTTTGGTTTTTCTGTCTAAATATTAAAAAAATCCACAAGTTAAGAATCAGCTTTTGTCACGAAAAATATATATAGAGAAAGGGTTACGTTTGTTTTCTGCTGGCACCCCTTGCTTGAAGAGAGAGTGAAACACTCCTTAAATCTTTTCCAGCTGTCCTCCAGATATTCAGAGTCTAAACTTTAGGGCTTTTAGCTGCTCTGCTCTCCTTTCCTCAGCATTTTGGTGCCCTTTGAGGGTGAGTGATCACCTAGACTTGCATCCCTGAGCTTGCCTGTTCTTGGGAGGCTCTGGCCATTGACCTTGGCACGATGAGCTGATAAAATCCAGGCTCATTCAGAGCTGCTGCTTCTCATACACCAATTGGTCTCTTTTTAAGATAATTTGAGCAGCAAAAGTGTTCAGTGGCAAGGGAAGGGGCGGTGGGAGCTAGAGGAATATGTGGTTAAAAAGACAGGATACACAGAATATGCAGGTTTGGTTTTGTTCTTAATGTCTTGCAAGACACGCTCCAGTTTTGTGTTTGCTTTTTAAAACTTTTTATTTATTTCTTTATAATTTGAAACTCTACTGGACGGGGATATCCAATATCTTAACATTTAAAGAATGAATGAGTTTGAGAAAGCCTATGCTACAGGCTCCCCAGGGAAGTGGTGGAGACACCACCCCTGGAAGTGCTCAAAAAAAATCAAGTAGTTGTGGCACTTTGTGGCACAGTTCAGTAGGTATGGCATTATCTGGTCAAAAGTTGGACTGAGGTTGGAGAAGACCTCCAAAATTATGGAGGTCTTCTCCAACCTCAGGAACTTCTACAAGAGCTACAAGAATTCTACATTAGCTTCTACAAGAAACTGTGTTCCCTAGTAATTTTTCCTTTTCCTTTCTTTTCCTCTCTGTCAGAGGTGTTGTCTCCTTTATTGACACTGCAAAAGAGTTTATGAACCTTACAGGTGAGACTCCTCATGCTGTTGTCCTAGAAAATTAGAAAAATATTTTTACATTGTATTTTAGTTGCATTTGAGCACTTAATCAAAGTTCTGTTGTTGGAAGATGAGTACCACTAGATTTGGGCTTTTCAGCAGATGTAACCTGAGCCAGGTTTGTCACCACAGGTAACTTGTACTCCATCTGCTCCCAAATATTAGCACCCAAAAAGACTCTTAGAGAGAGAGCAGCATCAGTTTAAATTCCTTTTTTAACTGTTTGTCATATAAATTCAGTTTTCAGATAATCAGTGCAATAATTCCTTATTATGCATATGGAAAAGCATTTATTAAAGGCATTTTTAACTTTGTGGGTAGAGTTTCTTTATCTGTATTTTACAGTACAGTGAAAAGCAATTAATTCATTCCTAGATATATAACATATGGATAATTTTTATGGATTTATGGCACATTTTAGGGCATGTGAAAATGCTGCAATTATTTTATATGTAATGCAATAGAAATTCAGGGCTGGTTCATAGATTTATGACTGGATTATATTTTCCACAGCCAACTGCCAAACACAGAGTAGAAAAATCTATGTTTCTTTTTGTCCACTTTACCTCTTTTATCCCATCTCTGGTTTACATTGCCACGTAGCTACAAATAAATATCCTGAATTTGACTTATTTATAAATTGGAAATTTTGTGAAATGTATTAACCCTCAGAAAACAGTTCACGGTATTTAATTAGTCAAAAAAAAAAAAACCAAAACATACTGCACATAAAATGTCAGCAGAAATTACAGTAATAATCTATCTTTCAAAACACTATTAATTGCAGTTGATATTTAGCCATGTATTTCTCAAAAATAAAAAAAAAAAAAGCTCAATTATTGGCTTGAAAATTCAGATCTGAATAGAGGCACCAGTTTGTGGAAGTAGAGGGGTATTTATTCCATGGGTAATATTTAGTCTGTGGTTTAATTTTACTTTTTAGGGCTGACTCTGACACAAGTCTTTTCTAGTCATCCCACATTTGCAAGCCTTTCGTGAGTAGCAGGGTGTACTTTGACACACAGAAAGTTATTTTTTTAATCACAGTCTTATAGAATCAGAAATGTTTTGTGTTGGAATGAGATGAAAGCTCATCTCATTCCACCCCTGCCATGGGCAGGGACACCTTCCACTAGACCAGGTTGCTCCAAGCCTCGAAAACTTCCAGGGAGGAGGCACCAACCACTTCCCTGGGCAGCATATGGTGTTTCTGCTGAAATTACTAAAATATGGACTGCAACTCTTGTCTAAATTTAAGGAATTGACTTGATCACGTAATCCTTGAAAAATCACACCATCATCGCTCATTAACAGCCTTGTATGAATCCAAGCCTCCAAGATTTATTTTCTCCTACTTTGAAGGCAAGTAACTTTACTGACATATTAACGTTCTAGCTGTGAATAGAATATCTCATTCTGTTTGAAGGATAGTTCCCTTGATCCATTAAATAAATACTGCATTCAGGGGGGAAAAGGGTGTTAGGCTGATCTGCAAGAGCCGCCATCACTGGGCGCAGATTTATGGGGTAAGGGAGTGAAAGGAAGTGATATGGCTGTGAAAAGAGAAATGAAACGACACTTATGGGCACTAAATCCTCCAGAATTGAAAAATATCAGCAATTTGTGTTTAGAGCACACAGTATTTTGTATAAACGGGTTTTCATCGATAAATCAATGGTTTCTGGTGGTTTCACCAAAACATGCCATTTCTGCTGAGGCATAGGCTGAGAATTTGGCTGTGTTCTGGTTTGATTTGAAGGCTGGGATCTTTCCCACGTTGATTGGTGTGTTGCCCCATCCTCACTGCCCTGTTTAGCATGGATTTGCCACCAGCTTGGCAGCGCTGTGTTTGAAGGGAGGACTTTCTGCTCTCTGCTCGCGGAAGCCGAGCCCGGCGATCCCGGCGGAACGCGCTCGCCGGAGCTCGCGATGCATCCTGGGTGAGCAGCTCCACACAGCCCTCATTTAACTGACTCCCAGGCTTATGCACCGATGATTTCTGCTGGTAAAGTGTCATAATTGGATTATTGAAGTATTAGGTAAATTCAGGCGGATTTGCTGTTTGAAGTGGAAATACAAAAAATGCCAGGATGCTATTACTGCTTTCTCATACCTATTAACAACAGATCCCGGTGTTGAAGCAACAACAGATTTGCTTTCAACTGTTTGGACTTTCCAATGTGTAAATTTCTGTCATTTAGGTGGGTAAGCTGGCAGATGCCTGTGACCTCCACGGACCCTGATGGGTCACTTTTTAAAGAGCACAGCTTTTATTACTTGATATTTCTCCGAAAACACTGTTGTGTGATGTGATTCTTCTTAGAACAAGGACGTGTTGTGGCTAAACTTGGAGTGGGTGTCAAAATAATGATAGAATTCAGCACATTTTACAAAGTACACAATCTGACTGTCCTTATGGTTATAATTCCTGGTTGCCCAGGTAAAAGAATAAACCAAATGCTGTAAAAAAACTTTAAATGTAATGAATACAAACTTGTCTGTCAGTCTTTATCATTCTTTATTAAAGCCCTTATTTTTTATCACTTTACATTGAAACCTTTATTTTGAATTAAACTACCTGCAACATGAAGGGCTATTCAGCCAAATTCACCCAGCAAGTGAAAACCATGCCTACTCCGTGTTTTAAAGCATACATTTAGTATTTTCCTAACATTTTCAAATTATCAACATTTATTGAGACTTGAGGATTTGTCCAGTGGTTTTTAGAAATTTACCTTGAAGCATGAATTAGATGAATAATTGATTTTAATTTAAAACTGGTTTTACCTAATCTGTGATGTTCGTGTTTGAATGATTGAAGCACCGTGGCACCACCTCCAGTTTTCAGTGCCTAAATCCTCATATCTGTGTCTTCTTTCTATCTTACTATCATTTGTCCTCATTCATAAAACCATACCCTGTAAACAGCTTGGAATCAAATCTCAATGCTGCCCAAGAAGCTCACGAGAGAGCTGCGTGTCAGAGATGCTTTGAAACAGCAGTTACAAATATTCCAAAAAAAACCCCTACGGGCAGTTTAGATCCAGATGCAAACTGCTCAGGTCTTTCAGTATGAAACACAGCGTGGGGCAAAGCATCCCATGTGTTCCAATGTGTGCAAAATCCTGATAATGATTTATTGCATCAAGGGCTGCAACCTATGTTTCCCAGGTGACTGCCAGCAAATGTAACCTGATTGTTAAACAAGCTCCCTCACCTAATAAATGTGCTTTATTTGATGTGGAAAGCTCAGGAAGGAGGTTTGAGGGGGCCAGTCCCAGCACTCATATTTTTTCATGGAGACATCAGGGCTGGAGGTTTGAGCTCTCTTTCTCAGGAGCTGCCCTAAGCTTTGGGGTGCTGTAGATAAGGGGTCAGGAGATGATGTTTTTCCTGAGGTCTGATCCCCTAAATCTGCTACACAACTGTGTTTTGGATCAGAGCATGTTGTTGCCTGCTGTGAAACTCTCACTAAGATTTGGGTGTTTTGTTACATGAAGTTTGTTGCACACAGCTCGTGGCACCAGGGAAGGCATGACAAGCACATGGAGATAAAAGAATGGATTTAATTTTCTGGAGTGCTTTTAAAAAGTGATTAAAAAAAGATAAATCTTAGAAGCACAGAGTGGTTTGTGTTGGAAAAGACCTTAAGGCTCATCTCATCCCACCCCCTGCCATGGGCAGGGACAGCTGCCCTTGGAGGTTGATCTAAGCCCCATCCAACCTGGCCAGGAATTCTTCCTCTAGTTAACCACTAATTCTTTTTTTCCTGTCTCACCTTTTGTCACTGTTAAGTAAATACATTGTCAAAAACCTGAAAGTAGAGTTCTGAGGTGGAAAAGTTGCCCCATATCTTAGGAAAGTTCTGGGCACCACCCACAGTGGGTGAAATTTCCTTTGGACCATGATGTAAAATTCAGATGCACAACTTCTGTCCAAGCCTGGGTTGTGGAGGGGTTTGGGACACTGTGGGACCAAGGATGCAGCAGCTGAAGGTGCCATTGTCCTCACACCATTGTTCAACCCACACATGAGATGGGTCTGGTGATTCTTGGGTGCTGGCTCTGGTGTTTTCAGGCTGTTTGGGTTCTAAAAAAAATCTATCCTCGTTAAACATTTTTTTGAAAAAAAAACCCCAACTTCTGCCAATTTATTTTTTCTAACAATTTCTCATTGCAGTTAATTATTTAAAAAGATACGCACTGTTAGTCTGGTCCACATTATGGAGTAATAGCCTGCAAAAGTTCTTTATGAAGTCTTTTTTTTTTTCTTTTTGGTTATTATTCTTTTCAAATAAAGCATGTGCTAAAAAAAGCCTCCTTGTTTTTAATGTAAACCCTTAAAAAAACCCAAACAAAAAGTCTTTGGAGGGAACTTTCAGTGCCTTATTTTAGCCTGTGGCTGGTTTTCACAGCTAATTCAACAGCCCTGGTTTAAGGTGGAATTGCTGGTAGAACCTGAACTCCAGCAAGGTTTGTGGGCATCACTCTAAACCCATAAATCTGGTGTAGGCACACAAAATCAAATTTAGACTAAAAATATTCTACAAAAACATTTTAAATGTAATCAAGATTGACAGTAATTGTTGCACTGGTAAAGACCCAGATCATTCTCAGAAATAGTTAAGAGGAGAAACAAAAAAAGTTGAATTACCTGAGACAATTTTTGCCCCCTTCATTTGAATAAATTTGACACCAGATTTCAGAGCTTGAAAATGAGGAATTAAAAAGAATCCAGAGATCACTGAAATCAGCTATCATAAGATTAGAGGCTTTTAAAAATACTGATAAACACTAGAATCAGAAAAATATATCCAAGAGAGCCAAAGGAAGTAAGAAGGGAAATTGGAGACTCTATTAGAAATTTCAGATCCTTGAAGGCTGGTGAAATTTAATAAAGGAATTATTAAAATTGGTCCAGGGACATATCACTGGCATAAACTGTGGAGAATGACCTAGTTAATATTTTAAGGAATAAAATGGAAGGTACACTGGGACAAGCACTGCCTGATTAGAGAAAGCAAATGTAATTTTGGGGGGAGGGAAATTCTCAGGTCTGACAGTTCTACTGGAATCCTTTATTGTTATTATTCCTGCCAGGAGAGACAAGGCAATGCAGCAGACATCCTACACTTACATTTTCAGACATCCTTTGACAGGCTTTCCTAGAAGAGGTTAATGTTGAGATGTGGAGCCACAGAATAAGTGGAAAGTTGAGTTTAATGGATTTAAAATTGGCTAAAAAAGACAAAACAAAGTGTGGCACACCAGCAATTAAAGGATCCTGTACCAGCTGGAAGGGTTAGTGGTGGGATATATTAGAAATTATCCTGGGTCCACAGAGGTTTATGTTAAAAATTACAGGGTGCTACATAATAGTGAAAGCAACTTTTCAAATTTTGTTGATTGCATTAAATTGCAGGGAAACTGAACTGATGAGAAGCAATGACACAAAACTGCTCTGTAAAATCATCTCCTTTTTCTATCAATGTTCAAAATTATGTGACAGAGCCTTCAGTGCAAGGCAAAATTGGCCATTTTTGTGGTGTAAATATTGCATCAAAAGAAAGTTAACAGACCTCAAAGTTTGTACTGAATGTTTTCAGGATATCAGGTGACTCTACTATTGAAATTCCAGAAAATTTTAAGTGGGGATAAAACTTTCTAGTCCAAAAGAAACCAAATATGTAACACCTTTAATATAGATGTTTAACAGGTGAAGTTGTGAAATTTGGCTAAAAGAAGAAAGAGAGACAGTCTGTGGATTTACTGCAGTTTATTAATTTATGAGCTCATTAACCCATGATAGAGCTGTGAAAATAATTAATTTGTTCTGTTTAAGGTGAGACTACAAAAATAGCAGAAACCTGAGAAGGTTCAATTTAAATAGGAATCAATGGGGAATAAAAGGGGAAAAAAGGGTCAGTAAAAATTGCTAAGAATTTTTTTGTTGTTAAAACCTGAACTCAGCTGATATAGCCAACCAAGGTGAAATGTTTAGATTAGTTTTGAATTTTTTAACATTTTAATCTACTCTGAATCCATTTCTTTTCAAATTTCACTTCAAAAATAAACCCCTAGCAGCTCCACTTTGAAAGCGTCAAAACAAACTGCGTCATTTCTGAAGCGCATTTCATTTCAAACAAATGTTGGAAAAAATCTCCTTCTTGTGGTCCTTTTTATCAGATGAGATCTGAATTTGTGATTAGATTACTTCCCGGATTTTTTATTTCTTTTGTGTGAAATGTATTAGTAATTAGAGAAAAACTTCATCCACTCTACTCAGGGAGGCAGGGGGGGCACAGCAAAATATCTTTTAGCTGAAAGGAAGTAAAAAGGACCCTGTTTGCTAGCAAGTTTGAATTCTGAGTGATTTTCCAGCCTGTGATGTGAGATAAATTACATCCTTTCCCCAGTCTTAATACACCAATTGAAGCCTTTCAGAGCTGCTGGGTGCCCTCATTCAGGGTGGATCCATCAAACATTAACTCAGCCTCAGCCTGAGTCTATATCCTCCCCCCACTATTGGTATTCAGAAAAGATTTAAAACACATGAACATTTCAGGCAATCTTCACTGATTGTGAGAGAATCTTCGCTGTGCGTGAGAGAAGATGTACTTAAAAAGGAGGTAGATTTCAAAGAAAAATATCTATTTTATCAGATTTTGAGGGCAGCATTCACTGTAGTTATTGATAACTCAGAGATGGGAAAATTTAAAAGGCACAATAGGGTTTCTTCAGCTTTTTTTTACAAGGTTTCTTTTTTTTTTTTTTTTAAATTCATGGGCCTATCCTGCCAAATGTTCCTCTGAAAACGATAACAAAAGTTCCATTCCTGGAACGAATTGTTTCTACAAACCATGATCCCAGAAATACAAACATGGATAAATGGTCCCATTTTAACTTTGAATGCGGTATAACTTACTGAAAACAATCTGACAGTCTGCCAGTTTGCCTTCAACAATGGCACAGTACCAAAACTGAGATTTGCAGCCGAGAAAAGCACCACATTTTAGAAATAATTTCTCAACTGGAAAGGTAAGAGTGGAAAAAATCCCCCCCAAATAACGGCAGGAAGAAGAGACAGGAGAGGACGTGAGTGATCTCCTGCATCACCTTCTGGATGGAGTTTTGCATCAGGAGCTCCTGGAGGTAGAAGAATGTGGCACAGATGGCAAGAGCCAGAGGTTGGGATTGTGTACCCTACACAATGGCCAAGAGGATTTACTAGAAAGCATCATTAAAACAGACCTGCGGAGTGGTAGATCCATAGAATATCCTGAACTGGGAGGGATCCATAAGGATCATCAAAATTCAACTTCTGTAGCTTCATGTAGCTGTGATGAAGATTTTAGCTCACTACTCAACCAGATTGTTCTTGTATTTAGTAAATCACATCGTGACTCCGAAGATCTTTCTCTCTAATTTCCTTCTTCTCTCCCCAAATCCCAGCTCAGTCTGAGACACATTTCTCTTATATTTGGGGATCAATACATTTTTATGAAATCCTTCATCATTGACACAAAAACATGTTTTTGTGGAAAAAAACCCCAAGACCATTTTTAATTTGATTGGCTCATAGAGAGAAGTAGATAAAGCTGCAGTTCATATGCTGTAACCGTGGTTTATCGTCTTGTTGCTCAGAATGTAAAAGGAAAAAAACAAAAGACATTGATAATCTATTTCTAGTTCTCATGAACTCTTTACAGGAGTACAACCCCATCACGTCAGAGTTCAAGTACACAAATAATAATATTATTCAGAATATTCACTCCCAAAGCAATTTTAACACCATTCAAAATATAATCCTTCTCTGCAATATACCTCATTTAACAACCATTAGTGCCTTTTCCATCTCAGATCTCGTGTACCCAGTAATGATTTATTTTTACCCATTGTTTGAGCTGATTTCATTCTACCAATGGACCTGTACTAATCACGGGGAGTGCAATATGCTATGTGTGCTTGCCAGATATTTTTTAACTTTTGGTGTCGCACAATTTACAACAGAAAGAACAGAAATTACAAATGTTATCTTCACTCGCAAGAAAATAAACTAGAGTAAAATAAAAAAGCCAACCAACCCCTTGACCAATTTTGCATTTGGGAAGGAGAGCTCATTTCTTATATCTGAACTAAACCAGTCCCTTAATTATAGTGCAGTAGGTTGATTACAGGCAGCACTACACAAAATCTATACATCTTGTTTGGCAATGTATCAAACTAAGGCACGTTGTCACATTAACTGTTTTCCTCTCCTGGGACTCCAATCTTTTTGGGCACCCTCATCTCCCACTGGGCCAAATCATAAGATCCATGCTCTGCCCAGAGCAAGGGGAACTCCCACCCACTCCGGCGCGTGGTTCGCTGGAGCAGAAACCATGGGAATAAATACCCTGCCATTAACCAGCAACGTGTAAACAGACAACGAGTCAAAATCCTGCAAATGATGAAATATTTCATTATGAAATATTCCCACAGCTTGGCTGAGTGGGCCTTGCAGCCGAGTGGATTTCTGGTGCTTTATAAATAGGGAAAGTGCCGTGAGGCGTTCGTGCAACTTCCTCGCGGAGCCGCGCGAGCGCCGCACCCGACAGATGATACAACTCCCAAGCCCTGTTTCCAGATCGGAAGAGCGTC
>JAYDZK010000274.1:2633697-2641197 GCA_034509185.1 Euphonia xanthogaster
CTAAACTCCTAATTACACATCACTTCACATTCTGGGATATATAAATACATTTTTCAGATGTACACTGTGCTAATGGTATGCATGGGAGAACGGGAATGTTCTTTGGCAGGGGTGCTCACTAGCAGAAGCGAAAATCGTCTCTCCAAACTCTGTTTCAGAGAAGTGAAAGCCCCCAAACTACTGAGAAAAGTTGAAATACTTTGCAAAACCACGTGCAAAACCAGCTCTCAATGATTTTCCAGGTCCTGTGGTGCTGCTGGGGGCACATTCATCAATCAAAGTGTGGGGCAGTGGGAGCCCAATCACACGAACCATGATGCTGAAGCCAATATATGCTTCAGAAACTGAGGTTTTTTTGCTCAGAAAGAAATCCAGTTTGTTTGTTTGGAGACTTGGCACCATTAATGAAAATCAAGGAGCAATCAGCAGGGGACACTGGAGATCTGATCTAACTCAGTCCTGTAGTTGTATGGAAAAAAGGAAGTCAAGAGAGACACTTCACCAGGAGCTGTAGTGACAGGACCAGGGGCAATGGGTTCACACTGAGAGTGGGTTCAGATTCAAGATTCAATTTAGGAAAACATTCTTCCCTGTGAGAGTGGTGAGGCCTGGGCACAGGCTGTCCAGAGAGGCTGTGGCTGCCCCTGGATCCCTGGAAATGTCCCAGGCTAGGCTGGAAAGGGCTTGGAGCACCCTGGGATCTTGGAAGGTGTCCATGAGCTTAAAGGTTCCTTTCAACCCAAACCATTCTGTGTTTCTCTGAGGTCACTGAACCTATTCTGTCCCAGGCTGCATGCCCCAGTTAAATGCACCCACTCACAAAGAAATATCTACGGAAATATTTTAATTTTCTATCATTGGTTAACAAATCCTCCTAGAAGAATTTTAAGTTGGCTATAGATACTACTTTTTATATCATAATGCTGCAATATTAATTTTTAAACTCTGCTTAGAACTCCAAATGCTTTCCATAACATCAAAAGTGCCTCATTTTCATCTCGAAATTCTCAAACTTTTTACAGGTATTGTGATGGGTGCCATCTGTATGAGGAGCTGATATCTTTTGCCTCCTGAGATTGATAGGTACCACCATATGGTAGATAGGATGCTCAACTTTGCAACACCAAAGGCTTTTTTGGCAACTTTCCAGGAGCTTGAGGGCCACACCTAATTTGCATAGACATTTACATACAATTTTTATTTTAGATAAATGCACACAGGATGGTTCGGTGAACTCATGTGGCTTTCTCTTTGATAGATGATCTGGCATTATTTGTTGTTTGAGTTCCTCAGCAATAAAATAGCTGGAGTTGGATCCACCCTGCAATTAATATTATTTATTGATGCTATTGCTCTGCTCAGGGTAAAGAAGCACAATCCCATCTTGAAGAGCACCTTTAATTAGTCAAAGAAAGTCCCTTGACATACTTTATACCAAGGGATTAGAAAATATTCCAATTTCAAAATTCCATGATTTTTGGGCTCAGTTTTTTTTCAGAAAACAAATTTTCTGCAGCAAAATTTTTCATCAACTTTGCAAACAGCTGAAGGACAAGCGTGGGTGTAAAAGACATGACAGAAACAGCAGGCACTAGCCCCAAACAGGTGCCCTCTTTGTCTGTGGATTGGGCACCTCTGACCTCAGCCTAAAGTGGCTGTCTCCGAGGCCAATTTTGTGTTTGCCCACCTGGGATGACTTAGTTGCCATTTTAACCAGGTTTTGCCATTTATTTAATCCTTCCACTGGATTATGGGTATTTAATCCTCCACAAAAGGTTTGTGGGTAACTAATCCTCCCTTTTCAACCTGAGCTGCTGAAGATCTCCCAGGAAGGGATATCTGCTGGTATCTTCAATTTTCCTGTCTCAGGGAGGTCGGGAATTCCCAAGGTAACTCATGTCTCCTTGGCTGTATCTGCTCCCTTTGTAGAGCTCGGGGTTTCAGTAATTTCCTTGTAGTGGGACAGTTCTTAGTAATAATGTGGCATTAGAAATAAAATCACCTTAAGATTGAGAACAAATACTTTTAAGTAGAAGAAAATCAATGTCAGGGACTGGTGATGGAAAGGCTGGGCCTTTCAACTCACCATTGCTGAAGATGCAGCTCTCCATGTACAGGCCTCCATCTCTCAAACTCAGTGAGAGTTTATTGCTGTTATATTTGATCACAGAAATTCATCAGCAAAATTACTGTATTGATCCTGGTTTATATTTGAATGTATAGTCTCGTTGGAAGCTATTTTTTTCAGGTCTAAGATAATGCTAAAGGTCTTCATTTTGTTTGTGCTTTAATGAGGTTTTTTGTGAGTAGCAAACTTGCAGCAGTTTCTTGGGCAGGTAACTGGCTCTGAGGCTCTGTTTTGAAAGTCCCTCATTATTTAAATGTATTTATTACTTGCTAAAAAACCCCCAAACTCTTATGGTTAGGAATCTCAAACCTTTGTTAGTCCCTCTGGGGAAAATAGATTAAAGTTGATGTATTTGGATGTGAAATTAAAGTTGTAGAAATGGGAATGATGTAAAAAATGTTTGATTTGAGTTGTTAGTGGTTCTTGGGTGCTGTAATCTCCAAGCAGGTGGCAAGGTGGTATTTTGTTAGGATATGGATGCAGTAACTGAGAGTTTGGCAGGAATTTTGGGAGGAATTTGGAAGATGGAACATTTTGGGGGATCTGATCAGAGGCCCAGCTCAGATTTATAGGCACAATCAAATCCTATGAGGGAAATTGAATTTCAAATGTGTTATCAAGAAAATTGGAGTGCTTAGAAATGGCCGGAGGAGAAGCTGGGGACAGGAGTAAGAGATTTCAGTGTTTTGGACATCCCTCTAATTCTTTGGTATGAATAGCAATATGATTGATGCAGCAATAACCACAGTGCTGTGGGGATTTGGTACCCAGAGGGAATCAATTAACTGGATTTTGGATATTGGAGCGTTATGACCTTTGCTTAGATCATAATGTTGACAAGTAGGAGCAAACGGAAGAATATGAGTCTTTTCTGATTGTAATTGACTGGAGGTGCTGAGAGCAAGGTGGAGATCCAGATTTGCAGACAATGTGTTGATCCCAAGAGATGTCTGGAGAACAGGAAGTGAGCCTTGCCCAGACCTCCCTGTGTGAGGTGCTAGGGGAGGAAAAGCAAGTTTAGGAGCAGCTCCTGCACTCTTTAGTGGTCAAATTACATCCATCTTACACCTTCATTATTGATTTACAGGTGAGGGATGCTGTGCCTTGCTGCAGTGACAGAGTCAGGATTTATTGGGAATGTTTATCCTGTTATCCAGCTGTGGTTGTATCCAAACTCCTGGTAAGGAGCTTTGACAGGGGGGAGCTGTTGCCAGTGGTTTGTGAACATCTGCTGACGTAACAACTCTGCTGCTGCTCACCTGTGCACCGGGAAGACAAGGGAGTCCTGGTGGATTTTCCTGGTCTGGAGGTCCCAATGGAAAAGAAAGGGCTGCATTAGGTGTGTTGTGGTGATGGGCTAACAGATGGCTGAGCCAAATCAGAGCTAACTGACCAGGGCAGTTGCCAATTAACAGGGTGGAGTTAATGAAACAATGAATGGTGTGGCCAGTGAGTGAGGAAGGAGGAAACGTCAGGCTTGATTCTGTTGTTTGGCAGTCAAGCTTGATGATCTTGGAGGCCTTTTCCAACCTTAAAAATCCTGTAAGTAAAGGATAATATTACATTAGGGAATGGGGAGAAGTTGTAGATCTCAGGTGTGAGGAAGGAAGAGATTTTGAGTGTAGGCTGAAAAGCATTGTGATTGGTGAAAAAGTTCATGTTAAATATTTTTCATCCCTTCATTCTTTTTGAACTACAGCAGAGAACCGGTAAAATCAGAGTTCTAAAGGTGGACTTCTCCAAAGATTGCAATTTGTGTTTTACATTGGGAAGAGCAGACTTTTAAGTTGCATTTTACATACATAAAAACATTCTTATTTCTTTTCCTTTACAATTGTGCCAGGCTAATGGTTTTCCTTTGACTGCTTTTCCCTGGCTGAATTACGACTGTGTGGTCAGGTAGCCTTTTCCTTTTCTCAGACTAACTCTAAATTAGATAAAGACAGACAGCTCTGGCCTTCACAGAAATGTTTTCCTGCTGATCCTTGCATTTTCCATCTTCCAGCTCATCTGCTGGTGAATATTCCCAGTTCTTCTCTCTATGAGTCTTAATTTTTACTGGAGAAGCTCCATATCTGAGGAATGAAGAATGACAGGTTTCATGGCAGCTTTTTGGAGAGCCTGGAGATGGAGGATTAGATTCCTGTAAGCCATTTCCACACTGAGGGAGTTACAAAGAAAGAGACAGATTTAGTTGCATGACTAAGTTCCCTAAAACAAGAAATAGTTTTGGGAAAAGTAGTAAAGAAAATGTTCAAATAAAGGGTGCAAGTCTCACAATTCACTTTAATCTCTGATTTATTTGAGCTTCTGATTATTTTTTCTTTTGTTTTCCTAATTACTTTATTTTTGGTTTACTTCTTGTCTTCCTATTACTACTTATCAGTATCCATAATATTCACCTGAGTGACTTTTCCTGATCCTGGGCAAGTGTTCTTTCATTATTGCTTTTCATTGGACTCACTGGGGTCTCCTGCCCAATGTTCCCCACTTTTAAACTCAGGTTTTTTTGCATACATTAAAAAATAAGTCATATACAAAAGGAATTACTTAAGAGTCTGGGTGAAACACAACAAATGGTACGTGTACTTTTATTTTTTTAGAATTCTTATTTGAGAACTTGTGTTGAGGTTCCCCTGATTAGATTTGTGGCGATTTTTTTTTTTTACCATAGTCAGCATGGAAATCTTTAAGCAAAGAGTTAAGGGAAAAAAAAATCTTGCTTCCAGACTTATTTTGCTTGAATTTCTTAATAACTCACTTGCAATATTATGTTTACTATTTTAATGTATTTTATGCTACCTCACTCCACTGAAAAAAAAATATTTAAAATCTTCCTCTAAATTTGACTGGAAGTTTTGAATTAGGCTGATTAGACTATTACCCCCCTTTTCTCAAAGGGTCATTGTTTTTTGAGGTTTTCCCCAAGAATTTAAACTTCATAACAGTGAATATTTCAGGAAGACCCTACAAAGGTGCTTTGAATTCAACAACATCTCTTACTCTGATGATACCAACCAAGGTTTGTTTTTTCCTCCATGAGAAAGGGCAGCTTGGTTATTTTGATTCCTCCAACTCCTTTCCAGTGTGTGCTTTGATGGGAATTAAGAAAAGGACAGGAATATTTTTCCTTGAGTGTTTTTTTTTTTTTTTGAGGAAACAGTCACTGTCCTTGCAAGGAATGAGAATTGCAGTGTTTCTTGCATTAATTCAGTTGGAACAATCATGCCACCTGCAGTCACTGCTCTGCATTCTGTGTGTTCCTGAATGAAGTTGTCTCTTTTTGGCTTCTCAAAAAACTCCAAAGTCACTATGGGAAATACCCCTTCCCTGAAATACATCAAATCTGGGGGAAAGGGTGTGTATGCAAATAGAAGTTCATAAAATGGTGCATGTGGAAAGAGCTGTATTCCATTTTTGAAAGTTCCATTTTTCAAGGTTTTTTTTTTTTTAATCAATTGGAAATGAGAACCTATACCCCCAAAATATTTTGTTCTTAGATGAGAAAAATTATCCAAGAAGTTTTCCATCCCTGGAAGTGTTCAGGGCCAGGTTTTACAGGGCTCTGAGCAACCTGGTCTAGTGGAAGTTGTCCCTGCCCATGGCAGAGGGCTGGAACTAAATGGGCTGGAAGGTCCCTTCCAACTCAAAACATTCTGTAAATTCCAGGCAACAAAATATTCAGGCCTGGTAAAAGAAGAATGGAAGCAAAGCTCAAGGTGTGGGGCTTTGCTTGATTGCAGCTGAACGTTGCTGCTCATTAAAGTTGAATTCCTGGCAGCTGCACAGCACAGATAGAGTAAAAGTACAAAACAATTACAGAAGAACCAATAAAATAAAAAGCCCTTTTGAGCAATGACAGCATTCAATAATTGTGTCAATGCTGCTTTAAAAGTTTCAGCTTCTACAGCATCTCCAGTCCCAAAGTGTCTCATCTGCTTTCTAATTTTCCACAAGATGCTTTTAATATTTTGAGATTGATATTGAACCACGGGGGTCTAAAAGGTTTCAAAAGATCTTGCATATGCATTTGGAACCAAACGATCAATTAGATTAATAAAGGGGAATTGTAATTTATATATGAAGCCTGTAAACTCTTGCAGAGAGGTATGGAATAAGAAACCAGGCAGCTTGGGGAGAGCCAGGATTTAAGGTGAGAAAACACACTCAGCAGGAAAAAAAAAAAAAAAAATAGGTGCAGTCAGCACCAGTTTTGTTACATTAATCTGATGCTTCCTGCTCCAAACATGGGAGGAATGGGAAGAAATGAGGAATTTAATACAGCACCTGTCAAGGTAATTATCATCTGTAACCAGTGGTACCTTGGGAATGGTTCTATTGCAGACACAAAGCAAAGGCTTGTAAATGGGAAATTGTTATTAATTTTTACGAGCCGTCCTGTTATGGTTGAAATGTTGCCTTCAGGCTCTTCCTTGCAGTTATAATGGTATCTTTTTCTTTTTTCTTTTTTTTTTTTTTTGCTGTTTCCTTCCTGAAGGATCGTTGGATTGTCAGTTTTATGTTTTCTTAACTGATAGTCATCAAGCTTTGCTTAATCATCTTCTTCCTCCAGCATAGGGCTGCTGGCAGAGTCTCCTTCCTGTGCTGGGGGTCCCTGGGGCTCCCCAAAACCTTGGGGGAGTTCCCATCTCTGCACAGTTCCCCATGTTAGTGCTTGGGATGCCATCAGCAGAACCAGAAGAAAATAAAAGAAAACAAGCATTTTCTGCCAGAAAACAGATTCCTAGAAAAGTAGACGTTTCCTTTCAAGAAATCATGTCTTTACTACCACCCTCTTGTGAAGAAAATCAATGAAAGGAATCACAAGTTTTTAAAGGAATCATCTCTGTTTTCAATTTTAAATGATTTTTCACAAAAAAAAAAAAAAAAAATTCAAGTGCTTTAGCCAACCCAACACATTTTCCCAGACCAGTCTTTGTTAAAAATTTTTAACGGGCAACATTTGAACCTCTTTCAAGGTTTTGTGCAATGGGCCTTCTGTTCTCTACTGGGTTGAATTGATTGGGCAGAGAAGTGGAGTTTTCAGCAGTTCCTCTTGTTCAGGTGTTTTTGAACTGGTGTTTTCAGCAGCTGCTCATGTTCAGGTGTGTGTTTTTGAGTGTGTCATGACAGATCTGAGCTCTTCTGCAATCCTTCTGTGCTGGTTTGGAGGAAGCCAAATCTCTTATGGGAAACTTGTGATCATATGAACATGAAATGGCACTAAGAAGGACTAAAATTAGCAAACAGGGACCTGTTTGTTTTTTTTTTTTCAGAAATTGGCCTGCTCAAGGCCACGCTGAGCTTGTTTCTGTAGGTAGATTTATAGGTTTCATGAAACCTCTGAAACTCACCAACTCATTTGGTGAGCA
>JAYDZK010000274.1:2644072-2670158 GCA_034509185.1 Euphonia xanthogaster
TTTTCCTTTTTTTTTTTTTTTTTTTTTTTTTAGTTTAGTTCTATTTGATCCCCACACTGTGGACTGTTCTATGACCTGATGCTTATATTGCATAATAAAGCTATGGAGGGAAGTGCACTTGTCATTGTGTAAAGCTGCTTAAAGAAGTTTTCTCATCCCCTGTATTGAGACACATCACCCCATGTCAGACTACTTGACCCAGAAGCATTGACTGCTGAAAGCAACTCAATAGGAATATGAAACCTACTATCATTGGAGTACAGTGTAAAACCTAATGACTTCAGCATATGCACACCGAGTAATATCAAATCTTACTTTGTACACTTCACCTTCATTTTATAATCCAAGCCTTTGTATGCAGTAATGAGGTATGTGCTATAAGGAAGATTCTTTAATAGGATTTAATGCACCTGTGAGCAAAGGCATTTTAGCTTTTTATCCCCAGAAGCACTGTAACTGAAAGCCTTTAATACTGATGTGATGGAATATAAATGCAGAAATATTATAATAACCAGAACTTTTTCAGAAAGTTTACAGTCTTTCTGTGACAGATTATTTAACTGTGGTCAAAATGATGCCTTGAGAGAGGTGTAAATAAGGGCATATGGAAATTGTGTGGAAGACTCACTAAAGCCTGTAAATACTTCTGACTTGCAGCTCGAGTGTGGGGTCTGCTGGAGTGCAACTGGGCTGGTTGTGATAAGGCTTTTGTTTATTTTCATGGAGCCAGGGACACTCAGGATGTGGGTGAGCACAAGTTCTCCCTGTCTAACACGTGTGGCAGGCTGTGCACAATGGGCTCTGCAGCCCTGCAGTGTCACAGGGCCACCACCTTCTCAGCGAGGTGGCAAATCTCACTAATTGTGCCAGGTCAAGTATTCCAGTGGCTCTGCATGCTCTGCATCTCCACTGGCCCCAGCAGCATCCTGGGGAAGGTAAATGTGTCTAATTGGTCTGTTCATCAGCTTGGGCTGAGCTGCTACAGCTCAAGCCACCCTTTACAATGGTACACCGAGGAGAGAATTTAGATCCCAGTCTTATCTTTGTAAAGCAAATGTTTGCTGCCATTATCCTGCATCACTTACCCCTGAAGTCAAGAGAACTGCTTGGAAGTGCTTGTGATAACACTTGCAGGCAGGATCCTGATCCCAACAAGGCCCAAACAACTGCTTGGCTTAGCCTCTGCCATCAGCATCCCTGACTCCAGCATAAGCACAGCAGCACTGAGGCTCTGTGTGTCTGGGGCTGTGTTAAGCTTATACTCTGTGGCTTCCCAGGGGCAGCACAGCATTTGACAAAATTGTTTGGGAGTCTTGCTTTTAAGAGCAAAACAAAAGTCTCCAAGGTGTGCCGTGCACATAATATTTCTCTCTATTTAAAAGCATTTTAAAGTGGACAAATATGGACAGAGAGATTCTTGTGAAGTTTTCCCTTACACATCTGTCACAAAATTAGCAACAGTTAAGACCAGTCTATAACACCATTTTTTTTCTTGTAGCCCTGCAGTTGATGTGAGTGCTCTGGGTATTTAAGTCACTAAGAATTCCTTGCTGTTAATTACAGATCATGTTCTGATATTTGCCTCTGCACATGAGACATTCCAGGTCGCTGGAATTGCCCCGTGTGCCAAAGGGGTCTGGAAACGCTGCCTGGGAGACAAAAGTTCAATTCTCAGCAGTAATAACGTGCCCACAAAATCTCAGCAGCAGTCATAGTTGATAAGAGCAGTTTCTGGATCAATGTATCCAATCTTAGGTAGGGGAGGTCAGCCTGTCACACCAGTGCATCTCTGGAGGAGGAGAAAGTGAGGACTTTGGAGTGGTTTGATTTGATGGAGTTATTTTCCATATATTTTTTTTAAAGGGAATTGCAATACTACCAGAAGTTTATTTAAAATAATTAATCAAAAATCTTTTTATTCTAGAGAATTTGGGAAAAACAACCCAAATAGAAAACCCTGAAGCCCTACAGCAATTTCAAACAGTGCCATTTACTGATGAGATGTTGGCAATAAAAGTTTTAGGTGTTTGCCACCGTCCTTCAGCTACACCCCTCAAATTCTGAGAACCTTGTTCTTGAAAAGGAAAAAATACAATCCCTTTTGTGGCTGATAAACACGTTCCACACAAGGAAAAGTAGAGAAGGACAGAGAACTCGTGCAAAGATAGAGCACAATAAATTCCCCGGAGTCAGAATCTGGTCAGCAATAACATCCACTTTGTTTTAAAAGGTATTTTACTGTGCTCTATCACTCTGGGAAAGAAAGCCTTATAACCACAGTGGCTGCCCTATCAGAGGCTGCTTAAATAGTTTTTGAGATAGAGATCACCATTTCAGAGACTCATATATCCCAGCACTGTAGGTACAACACCACTTGTGTGCTTTTTTCTGTCTTGGCAGGGATAAATGCTCACAGAAACATTTATCAGATGCTGTTTCTCCCTCCTTTTGTGCCCACCGTTGCTGTAGCTCCACTGAAACCCAAAGGAACTCAGGTTTCAGGCCAGTTTGCAGTGATTTGCATGATTGCCACAAATAAGGGCGGTGGCAGAGCGTTCAAAAGTGGTTTCCTTCACGTTGACAACACTTTATGATCAAATGACTGCTTTCACTTATAGCTCCTTCCTTCTGGGATAAGAAAATTGAATTTTTAGGATATATAACAAGCAACACATGTAGCATGAAATCGTGGTGTTATAGGGCTGCACAAATAAAAGATGGGCTCAAGAGGAGACTCACGGCACTGCTTTCTATCCTGAAAAGTCAAATTATTCATCATTTTAAAGCAAGCTGTGCACTTAATGCTAGGCAAATATTCTCAAAATGTGCTTAATATTCAGCATTTGTGGAATACTTTTCAAAACCAGTTTTTCCTTTTTTTTAAATTTTTTTCCTCTCTGCATTTTTTCTTGCAGAGAATCTCTAATTGCTTAGACACCTTTGAAGTTCAAGATATGTCATTATCACTCACTGGCATAAAGTGCAACAGAAAATCCTGCATTTAAAACCCCAAATGTTCTGAGCTTGCACTCATCCAAATTTCTACAATTAATCAAATTAGGAAAGCAGCCAGTAGAACAAAGGTCCATCAAGAATAGTTCAGTTCAAGAGGCATTCTTTTGTATTAGCTCTATATCAAGCCACATCTAAATTCCGGAAAAAGTGTCAGGTTCCAGGACTTTATTTCCATCTCAGACACAGGTTTTTTGTGTGTGTTTGGGGAGGTTTTGTGGGGTTTTCCCCTAAATTTTTCTTCTGATATACAAATGAAAATATATTGGAGTGGTTTTGTGGGGTTTTCCCCTAAATTTTTCTTCCGATATACAAATGAAAATATATTCTATAAAAATCAAAATTAATTTTGCTCCTTTTAAAAGTTATTTTCTGTTCTCCCATTTTCACTCCCCTCAGTGCTGAAAGTTGTCACTTTTAGGTTCAGCACTAAGGAGAACGGGATGCCTCGCATCTCAAGGCACAATTCACTCTATACTCTCTGGGAACTGGCAGATATCAGTCCCTGTGGGATGCCCTTCGCATTCTCAAGATTCTCTCTTGTAAGCAGAGAAACACAATTTCAAAACCCCAAACTTTCAGATTCTTGTGTGCAGCCCTGTTCCAAAGCCATTTATCGTGGCAAGTCCCAGATTTCAGCGCTGGGGTTCCGCAGGCTCCTGATGCCGCATGGAGCCTGGAACGTGCAGAAGGAGCTGGGAAAGCCACAAGCACTCAGGGTGTTATTTCTTAGCAATAGTGTGATTTCCAATTTCATGTCTGCGTGCTATGGAACAGAACCACAGCAGAAAACCCCCAAATTAAACTGTTTATTGAGGCACCTGGGTCTGGGCGAAGAGGCCTCGGGAACCGCCTGACTTTTTATGCAAAACTCGGTTTTCTGGGTCTTTGATCCTTGCAATTTAGTGCCAGACACTCACTCTCGTTCACCTTCTTTGGTTACTCAGGATTTCTTTCTGGATTAAATCAAAGAGATGTAAAGTGCCTCCAGCCCTGCTGCT
The DNA here is from genome assembly GCA_034509185.1 of Euphonia xanthogaster. NCBI lineage: Eukaryota > Metazoa > Chordata > Aves > Passeriformes > Fringillidae > Euphonia > Euphonia xanthogaster. Next base: position 2,648,086 of record JAYDZK010000274.1, read on the forward strand.
TCCCGGGCGCTCCAGGGAGCGGGAGCAGCGGCGCACGCGATCCTGCCGGAGCGGCAAGGGTGGGAGGCTCTGCCATCCCCAAATACTCCCGAGAAATGCAGTCTTTTTGTCCATAGGTGGTGCTGCATGAGCCTGGAAAAAGAGCCGCTTTTCCCATGGCTCTGTGGTCCCCAGCCTGGGCTTCCCTGGGTGGGGTAGGACCAGCCCTTGGTCTCTGCTGGCATCTCCCTTTCCCATTCTCTGCCTTTAGGGACTCAAAAAAAATTATGGTAGAAGCCACACTCAGCTGTTTGGTGCTGTGCTTTAGAGCTCTTGAAGTTGTTTGTGGTTAAATAGAAAGGTGCTTGACTTTATAAATATATAAGTATAAAGCAAAAGCAGCAGAGTGGAATGGTCTTGAGGGCGATGCCAAGAGTTTTTAAGGGAGAAGAAGGACTCTGATACAGCCATGTCTCTCCTCTGGTTTGTTTAGGGTCGGGCGTTTCAGTTGTCCTTGCAGCTTTGCCCATCATTTTGGGCCAGAAATTCAGAACTGAGCCTTTTTCACTCTTTTCTCAATGCTTTTTGAGGGGGGATAGTGGCCAAGGAACAGGTACAGTAATGGTGTGTACTATCCCTTTTCAATTTTGTATTTTTCATTTTCTATTTTAGCCTTGGAAATGTTAAAATACAAACATTTTCTCAAGCACCATCCTGTGAAGCTAGAAGGGGTGTAACCAGAGTCCTGGGTCAGATACAGCAGTTTTATGTCAGAAAACATTACAGTAATTGTGGAATATACAGTTGCTGTGCTGACAAAAACAAAAAAGTGCTTTTCATCTAAACAAATTCATTTGATTTATTGTGTTTTATACATATGTTGTATTTAAAATTTTCATCCCCCTTAAACACTCCGTGGCTTTCCAAGAGTGTTGGAGAACTACAAGGCCGTGTTTTTGGCATTGGGGGTGACCTCATTATTAATCAGAAAACATCTGGGCAGGCAGAGCCGTGCCTGTGTGTGTGTGAGTTCAGGGAGCTGGGGCTGGATCAGCAGCCCTTGCACGCACAGGCCACCAGGCTTGTGTGTCTTGCTTGGAAAACTCCCTGCTGGCTCCTCGGCTTCATACTTCACAGGAATTCCTGCAGGAAAATTTCCAGAAGTCAAGGAAGGCTTGGACAAGGCTTTAAACAGAGTTTAGGTGAGATATTAGAAGGAAATTCCTCCCTGTGAGAGTGGCGAGGCACCAGCACAAGGTCCCTAGAGCAGCTGTGGCTGCTGCATCCCTGGAGGCATCCAAGGCCAGGTTGGACAGGGCTTGGAGCACCCTGGGATAGTGGAAGATGTCCCAACCCATGGCAGGGGGTGATTTTAAGGTGCTTTCCAACCCAAACCAGTCTGGGATTCCCTCTCAGCTCCTACCTCGGGGTGGCAATGGCCCTGCAGAGCTGGGCAGGCGCTGATGCCAGGTTCAGGCTGTTGGTGAAGGAGATCACTCGTGTCCATCACCCAGCTGGGTTTGCCAGCCCTGTGGTGGCACAGATTTCATGAAGGCATTCTTAGAGTGTCTCTCCTAAAGCTCAAGTGCTCTCTCTTTGTTTTCAGCTGCTCAGTGCATGCTCAGGTTGACAGATCCTGCAGATGAATTAAACTTTCATGTTGCATTTTCAGCAGAGACCCCACAATTTACTCAGTACACATCAGGAGAGAAGATATGTAATAAAAATCAGACAAGTGTACTTATTTCTCAGAATATAGACACTACCCTACCATTATGCTTTTTACATTTAACTGTATAAACAACAATTTAGTTTGCCCTTAATGTCCTAAATATGCTTAGATCCATCACGGTCAAAATTGAAGGGCAAGGCAAAAGGACAAAGAGGAAAGATGTGAAATGTTCCACAGAAATAACCCAAAATACACTTCTAATAGCACGAGCACATTGTTAAAAAATGAAGAAGTAATAACACAGGAAAGGGTGTGTATTTATGGTGTCAGTGTGGAAACAAAGGCTGTCTCTGGTGTTGTTTACCCACCAATGGAAAAAGATTCCTTTGGACCACAGGGTTTTCCCCCCCGTAAACAATTTTTTTGTTCATGCAAAGAGAGGAGAAACACCCTGTGCTGCTGCCTGGAGGAGGGGAAGCCCTGGAGTGGCTCCACAGGTCCCTCTGCTGCTGAGGGAACTGACAGGGTGGGTGTCTTTTTGAACCACACTGCAAGTTTATACTTGGAAGTAAAAACTCTAAGAAGAAAACTTGGTTTGTTTTTTGGGGTTTTTTTTTTTTTGGTTTTTTTTTTTCTCTGCAGGTGAAGGTTTTTCCACGCAGAGGAGCTATTTCAGAATAAGGCTGTGTGTGAGCTTCAAGCAGGAGATTTTACTCACTGGAGAGAAAGTTTTGCTCAGCAAATGGTGAGGGGACAATGTCCATGTCAGGAGCTGTGGCTGAATGATTATTCTGAATTCAGATCTGTGCTTGGGCATTCATAAAATTCCAGAATGATTTGGCTTGGAAGGGACCCTGAAACCCACCAAGTTCCACCCCCTGCCACGAGCAGGGGCACCTTCCATGGTGCTCAGATCTCCATCCAACCAGGCCTAGGACACCTCCAGGGATGGGGAGTGCTCCTAAAGAATTGACATGATTTAGACAAATACCTGAGATACTTATGAATTAGGTAATTTTCTTTTTTGGTTTTTTTTTTTTTTTTTTTTTGTATAGTTTGCTTTGTTTCAGAGTAATTTACTAATGCTTCTCCATTTTATACAATTATGAAACCTTAAGTCCAAATGTGTGACCTGTCTTTTATGATGTGTAAATAAAGGTTCCTTAGACTGCAAGTATTTTATTATCTTGTCTCAGCTCAGAAGCCTGATAGGCTGCATTGAGGTGGAACAGCCATTTTTCCCATTTCTGAGGGATCAAATTATGTTAATGATGTCAGCAAAAATGTTTTCTCATACCTTTATATACAGCTTTTTAATACAGTGCGGAACTGTGGGTATATTTGGTAGTATTTTTTCATAAAAGGTTTGAACTTTGTATAGTCAACCTATCAAAAATGTATAAATTATACAAGGAAAAAAACCCTGCATCATTTTTTTTTCCCTGGGAAGTGGAGCAGTTAATATTCAACATGAAATGTCTAATCTTTAAATACATTATAATCTCACTGCTTAGGATAATTTTTGCTTTAATACCTTAAGAGTCTGCAAAGCCTGAAGGATGGGATTATTAAAATGGAATTTTAATGTCAAAATTATCAGAGAAGAGAACATATTGCTAGTGTTCATAAAAAAAATGTATTCAATTTCTGTTTGATTTGTTCAAATAAGAGATGAGAATATATTTGATTATAGCTGGTAAGTATTCAGAAAGTTGATCAGATGACTGCAGGTCATTGCCACACAAGTGCTGTCAGCTATGGGGATTAGTGCACTGGAGAGGCTGAGAGAAGTGGTAACACATAAACACACCTGGACTGGTGGCTCGGCTTGCAGCTTCCATGGAGATGCTGCACAGGGATCAGTCAGGAATAAAAATCTTGTGGTGGCCTCACAGAGAATGTTGCCAACTGCCCAAGCATTGAACAGAAAGGGAGCAAGCTCAATATGGTTCACAGGTATAAATAAAAATCTCTGGTTTGCTCATAACTGGAATTTTAAGTTTTCCTCTCTGGCTGTCAGGGGTATTGGGTGGTGCCCAAGAGCAAAATCGCAGAACTGTGGAATGTTCTGGGCTGGGATGGACCTTTAAGGTAATCCCATCCCACCCCTGCCATGGCAGGGACACCTTCCACCATCCCAGGTTGCTCCAAGCCCTGTCCAGCCTGGCCTTGGGCACTTCCAGGGATCCAGGAGCAGCCACAGCTTCTCTGAACACCCTGTGCCAGGGTCTGCCCACCCTCCCAGCCAGGAATTCATTCCCAATATCCAATATTCCCGATTTAAACCTACTGTCTTTCAGCTGGAACCATTTCCCCTCCTGCTGTCACTCCAGGCTCCTCACAGCCACCACCATCAGCCAGTTTCAGGTGTTTCAGACCATGTGAAAAGATCTGAAAGGTGACAGAAATAATGAAAACACCCCACCAACCTTGCCACCTGCATTCCCCAAATTATTCAATAATTATTAAATAATCTGGACAGCCAGCACCTCTCTGTCCCCGTGGTCCTACTGACAGCTTTTCTTTTATTTCAGTGTAGTTTCTCAGAAAAGTTAATCACTTCCCAGAACATGGACTTGAAGATCAGCATAGTTTGGTCAGTTACTTTTATGTAAATTTCCCACAGATGGTCGGAAAATACTTGGATTTTATGATCTTAGATGTTTTTCCAACCTAAATGTCTCTGTGAAAACCAGGAGGCTGCAGCTCCAATAAATAATAAGCCTTTCAATAAATGTCTGTCAGGACTGCCAGGAAGGAACCTAAAAAGGATCTACCTCAAGGATAAGGGGGAAAGATTCATGTTGTGTAAATGCAGGTGAAAGGACTTTAGGTTTGGATGCTTAAATCGGGCTTGAAACCTTTTTTTTGGTGACTTCCTTCTTCTTGGAAGATGTGGCATCATTTGTCTGGAATTAGGGTAATATTGCATAAGCTAACAAGGTAAAAATTACGGTTGAAGAGTTGCCTGCTGTGTTCCCAGGCTTCTCCTGTGATAAACTGTCTGGTGTGGATGCAAACTTGGCATGTTAGAAAAGAAGGAAGAGCAGGAAATGCACGATTTTCCTGCAGGGAAAGAGCCCAGGGAAAATGGAAATGCAGCCCAGGCTGGAAACACCTCCAAGAGGAAGGTGCTGCCACCGTGGTTTTGTTTTTATCTCAACAATACAGCTGAACAAATACTTTAGAGAGAGAGTGAAAGGTGATTTCACAGCAATTAATTAAGATATCAAAGCAACTGCCATATTCATAAATCCTTATCTATTTGCATGAATGGCTGGGCACAGTTTTTACTTTGATAAGAACACTCAGAGGGATTGACCATCCTAGAGCCAGTATTAAACATTTGTACAAATAATTTTCTCCTTTCTTTTTTTTCTATTTGCAAAAGCTGATTTTTCTGGTCATAAAGTAATTTATTTTTTTTCCCTAAAGAATTTACATCATGAATAATACACCTAGGTCACCTGTCCAACCATTTTATTTTTTTTTTTTTGCATTGGAAAGGATTTATTTGCATGAGGAGACAATCTATCTCACAGTGAATAGTTGAACATTGTAATAGAGCAACAAAAAAAAATACAAATAACCCAGAGGTTGCAATATGTTTGTATAAAGTATTCAAACAATTTCAAATAACAACTGAACTTGTAAAAATCAACATCTGTTCATGGATTATTCATGAACAAAAATGGTAAAATTCCTTCAATAAAAATAGTCTTCAATGAATAGTTTTTGCTGGTTGCTGAGAAAATGATGTTCTTGCAACTGAAATCTCAGCTCCAGGACTCTCCTGCAGTTCAGATTCATTACCACTAAAATTATCCTTTAGTACATAAATTGCAGAAACAGGAAAACTATACAAAATTCCAATTTAAAAAAAAAAAAACCAACAAAAAGTGACAGGATAACTCTGAACTGTCTGGATCTAGGCAAGTGGGTGAGGGTTTTTTTCACAAAATTCCAAAAATTTTTGGAGTGCATCTGTGCTTGTCAGCTTGTGTAGGAGCATTATCCCTGTTGCAATACAAACTTTTCTTGTTGCTTTAACAGATCCCTCCAGTGATGACTTCACAAATAATGATTTAAAACTATTAATAGTAACAACACTAAGAGATCAATAGTTGTTCAGACCTAAAAGTCTAATTTTTTTTCCCAGCTGAGGGAGAGGTTGGAAGGTACCCCATGGTTTGACAGGCTGACACAAAAAACACAGTAGGTATCATTTTCAGAACAATGCACATTTTTAATTTATGAATGTTCTTTTATAAACTTGTATGTACAGTCACCCTTTTTTTTTCCTCCAGTGCTACATAATTATAACTTGCAAAATGTAAATATTTATGAATTCACAGGATGTTCGCTGGAAGAGAAGAATGTTATACTTGCAGATTTTTCTTGTACTTGCAGGATTCACATAATATTATTTGCCATCATGATGTACTGAAAAATGCAAAAAAAATATAATATTCTACATTTGACTTTTCTGAAAAATACCATCTGGTGTTATTTTTTGAGAGTTGGAGATCAGCTCTCTAATTGCTTATAGTTAGAGATAGACATTACTACATTTATTGACAATTTTCTTCTCTACAATAATCTTACATTTGAATAGTGACTTTGTTCCTGGAGGATGCCAAAGTGATTAAACTGATATTCAAACTCTTTGGATAGCATCACCCACCACTGAAATGCAGCCATCTCTGGGGTGAGATATTGCAGCTGTTTAACAGCACTCAACAGCACTGCAGAGCAGCTTTGGAAATGAAGAATTCTGATGAAAACCGGGACTTTTAGGTAGGCAAAATAATTATCCAAATTGGTGTTTGGCCAGGGCGTTAGTGGTCACGTGTCTACGCTTGGAAAATTATATTGGACCCTTAATATCCATAATTAGTCAGGACCTTGGGTCAGCCATTCCTATCAGGGAGGGCATTGCCCAAGTGAAGCCCAGCACTGTTCAGGAGGGATTTTGGGAAGCTTATTTGGAGTATTTTGGATTTTTTTTCCTGACTATGTGGATATCAGAGATCCACTCTTGTGAAGCCCTCTTTGTGCAGAAGAATTCCACTGTGATCTCTGTGCAGGCTCGGAGGCTCTAAGTGGATCTAAGTTGCCTGTCCGATAACTTTGATTAGGAAAATGGATCTTGGAGTGTTTTATATGAATTTCACTGCACTTCAGAAGTGTGTGGGACAGCAGCTGAACTCATGGGAAGTACGTGAAGATAATTGTCAACATCTTTGCCCTGTTGGCCACCTCAGCTTTCACAATTTTTAGGAGACAGTGGCTGTGATGTACATCACCTTCTCATCCTGGGCTGGCTGTTTGCGTTTCAGTTGGTGCATCCAAGCTGGGCAAATGTTTCAGGAAATATTTCCTCCACAGACTTTTGCTAAAAGTGTTGCTGCCATGAGATTTCCATCACACTCCCGCTGCTCGTGAGTTAAAAGGACAGCACTGGAAATGTGAGCTGTCAATCTGGGTGTAACAATACATTTAGCTCGAGCACATCATCCACATTGAAAGAAAACACTTGTCAAAGTTACAAACAAGCAGCTCCTGGGTAAGTCATCCTCCTCCACCACAGCTTCTGTTCTCGGCTATGCCAAGAGTTCCTCCTCACCCACAGCTGCCAACCACAGTGTATTTTTGCACTGCTCTTCTGTTTATCATCTCCAGCGCTTGTTGATGTGCAATCACATCCAAGCACGTGCCCCAGGACTGCTCTGTCTCCTTATCCAGTTGTCAGGGATGATCAGGACATCCTGCCTCTGGATTTCTTCGTTTCACATGCGGCAAACCTTGAGCCCAGCTTTGTCTCGTGGAGGATTGCTGTGGAATCACCACTCCTCATCAGATGCAAAAACTCCCCTTCACCTATTTGGAATTTTTCCAATTCCTCTCCTAACTTCTTGGTTTTAACATCTTTCTGAACAGACTCCAGAATACGTAAAGTAAGTTTTTCTCTAGACTGCATAGGAAAAAAAAAAAATCCCACTGTCACTGTGAATAAGTTGGGATGACATGGAACGTGGCAGGAAAATATCTTCTCAGTAACAGTCTGAAGCATTGAAAACTGCCAGTGAAATGTGTTCTTGGCTTGGAAAGTTTTATGTTTTAGGTGAGTGGAGAGAGGTCCATGGAAAATGTTTGAGTATGGAAGCTGGACTTTGGTTATGGGAAGAATGGACATGGCTTTTATAACCTATACACCTAAACAAGTGTCTTAATCAAAGCTTTTCCAGAATCACCCAGAAGTGATAATGGGGCCAAAACTGAAATTCAGTGGCAAAGAATGAGGAGAGATTTTCCAATATGCAAAAGGTTTGAGAAATTAATTTAAAAAAATAAATCAAACCATTTTAATTTTTTTAAGTAAAATTTCAAGTTTGGGAACAGAAAACTGGTTTTCAGTATTTGGGAAGTACACGAGGTGTTATAGGTAATCTTTAAAATTATGGAAATTGTTGAAAGCCGTGGTTTGTCCATATGTGATTTTTGAGGTGTATTTGAGCTAATCAATTGATTTGGGGTAAAACACTTGATCCCTTGTGTAGAACTTGAGTTAAAAATGATCCTCTGAAGTTTGGATGATGATTTGCAGCTACTGTCCTTTCTCCTCTTGGAACAGTGGACTTTGGATTTTTCTGCCCTCATTTGTAGAGTGCACCCTGCACATGTGCTGCCTCACGTGTGGTGATTTGAGAGCAGAAAGTTGTGATGCCTGAGTCACAACACAAAGATCTACCTGAGAATGCAGATCCATGGCTGGAGAGAGAATTGTTGCATGAATTTACGATTTTTGAGATTAAGCACTTCAAAGGACCACCAGGATCAAACCTTTTTCTTGCTTTGGTCCTTTTTTTGGTGACATTGAGGGAAAATGTTTCAATTTTTTTTTTTTTTTTTAATGGAAAATAATGGAAGTGGCTTCACCTAATCCTGCTTCATGCCATGTTTCAGGGCAAGATGCATGACTAAAAACATACATTTTAATATTTTTGTTAATTTTACTTATTTACTAATAAACACACTAAACCATGAAAGTATAAGAAGGCACCATTAAGTTATATGGAGGAAAAATAATTAGTACCTTATTCTGAGTCAGTGTTCATTGATTTTTTGGGAATTCTTGGGGAGGGGTTGTGGGTTCATGTCCCAAATCACTGCTTGGTTCTGCAACACCAAGGAAGAGAGCTCTGGGGTGAAAACACCATGAAGGGATCCACGTTTGTGGCAAAACTTGTTAAAAAAGTTCCTGTTTTCTTTTCTGTAGTAGGGCCCAGTCTGAGTAATGAACTTTTCTTTGCTTTTGGTGTCTTTGGTGTACTACCAGCCTGACATCTGCTCTGGGCTGGAGGGATTTTGTAGGAAGAAGAGATTTCACTGGTGGCTTCTGGGGACTGAGTCCCTGCTTGGCTTTGTAAAGCATCTGCTATAATTCACTCCAGGATGCCTAAACTTTAGTAATAAAATAATAAATGCCTTCTACAACTAAAGCAATGCAACTTCCTTTTTTCTCCACCCCTTTCTGTCTTCAGCTGCTCTTACTCCTTTATAATTAATCAGTTAAATATGAGTAAAAGGTAGCATTTTATCCTGCAACTAGAAAATAGATGGAGCTGTACAAATTTTTGTTGGTTTTCTAACAATTAAAAAGACACTTTTCTAATGTTTGCTTCATTACTACTTAAATAAGAATATTTTGGAGCTATAAAAATTAAACCATAATTTCTGGGTAAAGAGAGGATATCATTCCACTCAAAATAAATGGAATAATTTGTGATGGGAGAGTGTTTTGAAAAGCTTTTTCCACATGTATTTGAATAATATTATGAGTGAGTTGTGTCATTTTAAATTGAAAAGAAAATATTCTTCCCATTTGAGATAAAATTGTTTGCACTTCTTCACATTGAAAAAAAAAATAAATCAGCCTGGGGAAATTTTGGGATCATAGCTGTTTTTGGGGATAGGACATTGTCAAGCTCCAGATGTGGCAGTCTGGATGTTCAGGACACCAGGAGAAGACCAGGATACCCATCAGGAGCCAGATTATGACCTTTGGTGCTTATTTTACAGATGAATGTTAATCTGGAATTCAACTATCAATATCACACTGTGTAGAAGATTATTCCCAATGAGCTGAGACATCATGGTGAGGTTTGAAGGAGGTTTTTGTCATTTAGAATCTATTATTTTGCCTTAATATTGTTCTACAATAACAGAAACATTTTAATATGGAAATTAGGAATGAATGTAAAGACAAAAGATATTTTAATTTTTCTATGTTATGAAAAGAAACTGTTCTTCCTTGACAGAGAATGAGAAAGGCACTTCCATTCTGTATTTCTTAATGAAATTGCAAAAATACCCAGTGTTTAGATTAGACTTGATCCTGCATGAATGTATTGAAAATCTATAGAATAATTTGATAAGAAAGGAAGAATGAGTCACCTCTAGGGGCAAAAAACCCTCATGAGCACTTTAAACAAATTGAGTACTCAGAATATATATTAAAAAGTGTAGTATTATAATTTCATTAAGACATAGTGGGTTTGCTTTTGAAGGGCAAAACAACAAAAAATATAATGAAGTTTGACAGAAACAAAGATCTGCAGGTGCTTTCAGAATTTAAGCTATTTTTAAAAAAATACTACTGTATTATGAATCCATCTACTAAAATGTGATCTCAGGAATTAATTTCTAAAATAAGATATCCTACAGATAAAGGTGTTCCCCAAAGTGAGGAGCTTTAGGAGTTGTTAAAATCAACATGTTGTTGGGTCAAGCAAATCTTTATGCAATCAGATTTTACAGATGTAGAGGAAGGAAATGGGAGATGTTTTAAGAAACGTGTTCAGAGGGTCAGTAAATTTCCCACAAGACTGATGGATACTTTTTTATTTTAAAACTTTTTTTCTAATGGAAACACTTAAATGAATTACGTTTCTTGAGTCTGGAAAAGTGAGCAAATGCTGGAACTGGAGCTAGATAAATTATTTTCTTTGCAGGGTTGGGTTTCAGTGAGAGGTGAATGGATCCAGCACACCTAAAGGTTCACTGATGCAGGACCTGACGTGGCAGAGGTGGATGGAGGGACTTGCCTGTGGAACAGAATCTGCTCCTTCTGGAGGTGCTCTAATCTTACATTGAAATCAGCCAGGAAATATCATCCCAAGGCTGAGGTGAGCCCGGGGATGAAGCATGAACTGAAATCCCAGCACACCTACAACTCAGATTTATTCTTATGCAGGTTGAGTGATCGTTCACCTACACCAATTTTATTTCTGGATGTGCTCACAGAGATGTGTTTGAGCCAAAAGGCAGCGTAGGCACAAAAAATGTGAAACAGATTTGAACAGATCACAAACAAAGTAGAAATCTTTTAGCCATTTGAAAGATGATGTTCCCAAATACAAAAACATGGCTCTAAGGTGAACAAGGAGCAGTTTAGGAAAGCAATTACAAACTGAATTTGATAGTGTGGTGGATTTGACAACCCAGAAGATGCCTTTTGGTTGCCTGTGAAAATTGCTATAGATGAGGTAAGTGTAGTAACTATGCTTTTGGAGATTGGAGTTTGCATTAATAGAAATGTTTTGTGCAATATTTGTACTTAAAAATTTCACAGTCATGTAAGTGGTAGTGGGGGGGGGGGTGTCTTCCATGATTTTTTTGCTATAGTTATAAACCAACAATAAATATGATATAGGTAAAATCCAACACCAAAGCCAGGCATCTCTGCCACTTCATTATCTGCACTGATTCATGGGGAACTGCCTGTAAACTCAGAATTATCCAGATTCAGTGTGTTTTCTTGCCTAAGGGTTACTAGTTGTGGTACTTCTCAGATCAGGGGAGGTGCTAGAAACGCTTAAGGGCTTTGTTATACTGGTGTTAATTGCTAAACTGAAACCCAAATTTGAACTCTGAAGTGTTTTCCTAATGTATTGTGCCACTACAAATCTGGACAGGGAGTGTGCTGTCAGCTGAAATAAATAAATGTGCAGTGGAAAAGCAAGATGCTGATGCAGTTACAAAGTCTGCCTCTAGTTTCAATCTCACCCTAGGACCTGCATGGGTGGCAACTGCTGCCAGCTCTGAAATGCAGATGAGTATTTCCTTCCCTGCAGGTGCACAGGGAGGGGGGAATTTAGGATACTTGTGGATAGCTCCACATGGCAAATATCTTGCTGCTTTGCTGCACCTCCACCTTTCTGCTAGGTCTTTTTAGGTTTTAAGCACCTACTTGCATTTTTTAGGGGTTGGGACCATACCCATGGCTTGATTTGATAGCACAGTGTCAGTGTTTCAGAATCTGGTTCTGGATGGCTTTTGCACCGTGCTCTGCTTTTCTGTTTAAACAAGGAACAGGGATTTGATTGTTCACCTCTTTTGGAAAATTTTGAAATAGTTTTACCTTACAAGAAGTTTGGAGGGGGACTTTTGGCAATGGTCAAAAATAGTGATAGGACAGAGGGGAATGGCCTTATGCTGAAGGAGAACAGGATTGGAGGGCATATTAGGAAGAAATTCTTCCCTGTGACTGTGGGGAGGCCCTGGAACAGGGTGCCCAGAGAAGCCGTGGCTGCCCCTGGATCCCTGGGAGTGTCCAAGGCCTTGGAGCAGCCTGGGATATTGAAAGGTGTCCCTGCCCATGGCAGGGGGTGGAACAAGGTGATCTTTAAGGTCCTTCCAACCCAAACCATTCCATGTTCCTCTGATAATTCTGTGATATCTGCACTGTTGGGTCACTGAAGTTGAAGCCGTGGCTGGTGGGAGCCCCACTGAGCTCAGAGCTCTTTGTGTGCAGCAGTAGCCCTGCCTGGGTGGACTTTACAGGGAAGCAGAGTGACATTAAATATTTAGTTTTCTTATTCTGGCTTCCTTTGCATGTGGCCACCACCTAACTCAAAGGCTCCTTGCTGGAGTCTTAAAATCAGAACAATGGAAGGCAATAAAACAGTATAAGAAGAGCTAGAGTCTAGTTATAATAATACCTTTCAAGGGTCACTCTCACTGTTAGTCATTACATTGTTCTGTGATATTTTTTCACATATGAATAGGATGTCTTGGAAATTGCTTCAAGTGTGTCAGATTTGGGAGACTTCAGAAACATTTCTGTAAGAGTTATGGGTAAACACAAAACCACTTAGATGCCCAGTTCTGTGTTGTGGGAGCTGTTTATGGTGCAGCATCCTCACTTCAGTGGGGCTTCACTTGGGTTTCTCACAGGATCAGGATCTGTGCATATCTGTTTAACTCATTATTTGCATTGTTGTACAGAGCTGGCTTTATTCACATGGTGTTGGCTTTGAAAGCAAAAATCCAGCCCAGTATCACCGAGTTCCCGTGTGTGGCTTAAGGAATTACATATTCTGCCTTTTGAGAGTGTAAAATTATAGTTGTGTAAAATCACCTAGCAGTTCTTTACCCTGAGTTGCATTTTATTACCAATTTCAGATATAGCCATGAGGTAACAGCTGAAAAGGTCACGGTGCAAATGCATGTGCAGAATTTAAACCAGGACTTATTCTTTCTCCAATAAACACACACCGGATGCAAAGGAGGAATTGGAACGCTTTCAGAAGGCAGCTCGGGCCAATCCAGCCCTCATCAGGGACCATTGCAAAGATTAGTTTCTGATGTCCACACAAGCATATTGTGTGAGCCTGTTTTTAGATAATGTGCTGCTCCTGGGCTCTGCCATCCCCTGCACAGGTCTGATTGCTGGATTTTGCAGCGTCCTGTGAGAGCTGCAAAAGCCTCGGCAGCCCGAGCGGCCTGGCTGCCTCTGTAAAGCGAGCCTGCAAAGCTTGATTTCCTTCTGGGAAAGGAAACATAGCTGCATATTGCCCAGATTCCCAGCGACCTGCCCCAGGACTAAACAAATATTCAAAGGGAGAGGGAAGGGAAACGTTCCCAGCAATGAAACCTCAGGTGATCTGGTTTCTATTCTCAGCCCCAACACTCGCTTTTTTTTGTCAGCCCTGATAAGTGATTTAGCTGTGCTTTCCCCTCTTCTTTACAACAGGGATAACAGGAGCATTGGAAAGCCAAAATCAATAAGGCTGAGGGCCACACTTGCACAAAGGCCCACACAAGTGTGGATGTGCTGTTTGAGACATGAAAGACTGGGCAGTTAAACCCTCCACTGGGATCTGGTGTCCTTAACCCAGATCCAGAGGGTGGGGGCAGAGAACAACCATCAGAACATGAGATTTGCTTTAACAAATCATGTAAAACCCTTTTTTGGGGGGGTCATACCAGACAGGGATAGGGGAGAAGGTCTTCCTACCCTGATAGGACTCATAATCTTCCTGGCCAGTGAGTGGGACATGGCAAGGGCTTTTCCCAAAGGGTGTTAGCACAACATGGTTTTCTCAAAAAGTATCAACAGAAATTAGCTGGAAGAGAGGTGAGAAAAATCCCACTTTGCTCCCCCTCCTGCTCTTGGGTTCGGTAGCTTGGGAGTGTTTGGCTGAGTCTGCTGGTGTTGTAGAGATGTTGCAGGAAACCCTCAGAGTTGCATGTTCTCAGAATTACAGGATTGTTTGGGTTGGAAAAGCCCTGTAAGATTGAGTCCAGTTGTTTCCCCAGCAGTGCCAATGCCACCACTGACCCATGTCCCCAAGTGCCACATCTGCGTGTCTTTAAATCCCTCCTGGCATGGGAAGTCCACCACTGCAACCTGTGCCAGGACTTGACAACCTTTTTGGTGAAAAAAATTTCCCTAATATCCAATCTAAACCTCTCCTGGTGCAACTTGAAGCCATTTAGTCTTGTCCTAGATCCTGTTACTTGATGGGGGAATTCAGCTTTTACAGCAGCTTAAATGCTCCAGTGGCAACATGTTGGTTGTGGCCCTTCTCCATCAGATCTCCATGGCCAACTCAAGGTCCCTGAGGGAATGTTTCAACGACTGAGACTTTAGAGTAGAAAATAATGGTATTTTAATCACCTAAAATTATAATCTAGTTTAACTGCCTGACCACTTAAGGGCTGCCCAAGAGTTAAAGCACATTTTTAAGTGCGTTATCCAAATGCCTCTTAAACACTGACCAGCATGGAACATCTTTAAGATCCTTCTCCAACTTTCTTTAAGTTTGACCTAGAGATTAATTTCCAAAGGCCCAAACCTGTGGCTGTGGGAATCTCTGTTTTATAAGCTGTCTGTTCCAGTTCCTCAAAGCTGAGTGACTGCTTTATTGGGACGACGTGTCAGTCCTCATTACATTTGCATGTTGGTTTAAACATAACACTACATGCCAGAGCTTCCTAACTGGATGTGATGCAGCATCAAAGTGATGTTTCATGCTCTGGGAACTTTAAAAACTCATTGAAGGGAGAAAAGAGAGATGCCTATGGGAGAAATGACAGAAATTTGGGTTTGATTCTCCACGTATCAAGGTAAATAGTAAAACATATGTTGACTGAGTTGGAAGCAAGCTGGGCTCACAATGACTCTGACAAGGTGGGTGGTGCCTTAGGATTTGTCTCTCCTAAACTTCTGAGGACTGGGATGTCCTTCTACTGTTGTTCAGAATTGCCCGTTTCTTGTAAATACATAGTAGAATAATAACTCCTGGTGTTTTATTTATAGAAATGCTGGTGGAGGTATTTATTATAAATGAAATTAATTTTGAATTAGCCTCCTTTTCCGTTCAGGAATGATTTTTGCAAACAATCCTCTGCTCTTATTATTCACTGTATAACGTGGAAGGACACAGCTTATGTCTCCTCTATCTCCCCTTGTCACTGTTCCTTCAAATCCTTCCAAGCAAGGACAGAATGTTTGGCAGAAATTGCTCTAATATCCCTGAATCCACCTTATCTTCTCCAGACTGCTTTTTTGAAGGCCTGGAAGAGTCTGTGAAATTTGTGGAGTGGTGGTAGTAGAGGCTGGATGAAGGTCTGCTGCTGCATATAGGCAGAGTGGGTTATTCCTCAAAACATCTTGGATTCTTTGCCAAAAAATGGGTACCCTACACCTCCATTCTCAATCTCTCATGTGCAATAAACCCTTCAGATTTTCTATAAGCTTTGTGAATACAAAGCTTGTAAAACTATCCAACATTTTACCTTATAGGAAACCATGGAAAATTACATGTTCCCTCTGTTAGAGCTGAGTGGGCTGCAGTAAATAAGGTTTGGGGACATGGGAGAATACAAAACAGCAGTATTTGATGATGTGTAAAGGGTCTTTAACTGAAATTTGTCAAATGCCATGACAAAAAGTGGATCCAGCCAGCCAGGGCAGGCTAGCTGTGGAGAAAGAGAAGGTACAGAGAGGGCAAGACTCCAGCAGACAGTCACTCTCACTAATTGTGGGTTATTTCATTCCCAATCTTGCTTTTCCTTTTTGTTTTTTTTAATTTTTCAACATCTGGTTGTGGTATTTCATTAGTGGACATTGTTCCCAAGATTCAAGGTAAATGTTTGACTTAAAAAAACTTAATTTTCTTCTCTAATCTGGGAAAAGTAGCACTTACTGTTTGAATTCCTGCTTGAATTCAAATATAAATCAAATTCAGAAATCAGTCTCTGCTATACCCCCCACTTTTTTGATCAGAACAAATGTTTTCATACTCTCCGTTGTAACCACCATGATTTGCTTTATGTTTTCCCACATAAAGGGGCCAAATTCTGGCTCATCATTACTGTGTCCATTAGATCATAATTTTGGAAAGCACATTTATTAACATCAAGCATACGAGTCGAGCCAGAGGATCACCCCTGAAATCAGCACTGAGCTGAGAAGTTTGTGCAAAGAGGAAATTAAAGCGAAAGCTTCATATCCAGGTTTGGGTCAGAAGTTCGTGGTTGCCTCATTCTGGCAGACCAGCAGCATCCTCCAGGAACGAAAGGCATCACTGGAGTGAGAGTTTAAATCATGAGCTGTCCCGTTGGATTTCTGCGCAAGACGACTGAAGCGCGGTCAGGGACTCGCGGAGAGGATGGGGTCTGGAAAGGGAAGAAGAGAGTGGACTGGGGTACAAGATCCCTGTGAGAAGTGTGTTTTTATCAGTGCAGGCTTTCCTCTGCCTTTGGGGCTTCTTATTATCAAAGAAACTGCTGGTGGACATGGTCTATCAAGAGCTGAGGCTAATCTGTAACTAATGAGAGACCAAGGAATTGGGGATATTCCAGAATTTAGTGCATGTGGATTCATGGAAATGTTGGCATATCCTAGAGAAGGACAGCCTCCCACCAAAGGGTGGGTGGCTCCCGGACCTTCATTCCCAGGAACAACTCTCACGGTGAGATCTGTGCGCTGGGTGTGCCACTGCCTGCTCCACCACAGTCTGAAACGTCACAGCTTGGAATCATCAGCTTGGGAAAAACCTCCAAGTCCAATCTTCAGCTGAACACCCCCATGGCCACCAAACCACAGCCTAAACTGCCACATGCACTCATTTCTTGAGCACTTCCAGAAACGGTGACTCCACCACCTCCCCGGGCAGCCTGTGCCAGTGCTCAGGTACTCTTCCACTGAAAATCTTTTCTCCTCATGTCCAACCTGAGCCTTCCCTGGTGCAGCCTGAGGTTGTTTCACCTTGTTCTGTCCCTGGTAGCCCGGGAGGAGAGGCCAATCCCCACCTTGCCCCAGCCTCTAACATCCCCTGACGTTGGGATTCACGCATGGGATTTGTGTGTGTGCGTAAACACACGCTTGATGTTTTTCTCCATTCTCATCACACGTTTCATTCAATAGACTTATTAATCAACCATAAGAAATGAGTTAAGATGTTGAAACAGTCATGGCCTTTGTTCTGTGTCAGTTTTGTTGGCTTAGCTGACATATAGCTACAAGGCATGACGGATCAAAGTAATTAAAGTTCCAATCATTTACCTTTCTATGTTCAGTGTCAAGACAGCTCGCCTTCACCCCGGGTTCAGAGCATTTTCATATTTTTTTAACATGTTAGAGCTGTGCCATTTGCCTTGCTGTACTTAAGCATTTGACAGCATTTCCATTATAAAGTTTATATATGAAGTCTTGAGATTCCCCCTGGATTCCAACTTTGCACATAAAATTGCAGACCACAGGCAATCCAAAACCAATCTGGTAGCTTGGGGACTTTTTTTGTTCCTTGTTTCTTTTTGGTTTCTTTGATTTTTGTTGTTCATTTACTTTAAGGTAACATAGGTTTTTACCATCAAAGAACAAAAAAAAAAATCCTGTTCTGTTGCACTTAGTTTCAAGGTACATTTCTGTGTTTATGAAACTTTAATGGGACTTATTTTTGTTCCTGTCATGAAATATGGTAGGCAATTAGTTCTAATCTTTACTCCTCCTTCATGTACAACTGATGGCAACTAAGAAATCACATGTGTCAGATGCAAAATCAAAATATTTCCATTTAAAAAAAATATATTTTTTACAGCAATTGCACCAGAAATATGGATAAAGAGGAAATATTTTGCTGGACACATCCCAGTCAGACGTGCCAAACAGGGATTTGACACACTGTGCACTGACTCCATCCCTCCACATGTGGCAGCCATCCATCAGGCAATTTCAGGCTTGAAGGCAGAAATCCTTTGCAAGAAGTAAGCAATAATTCTCACTCTTAAAGTGTACCTTGGATTGCAGAATCAGCATTTGAGTTGTGCTTTTTTCCTATTCTTTTCAAGTTAATTTTTAAATAGGAAGTCCCTTCAAGATGAAGTTTAAATAGTCCACATTGGATTTCTCACAACTAATTTAATGCCATTTTCCAGTCAGCACAACTGGTTCAAGACCCCTCTCTTGCATCATTTGAAGCTCTGGAACATTAAACACTGTCTTGTGTTGTAGTTTGGATATGAGATTACTTAACTAGCAGTGAATATCTCTGCAACATATCTGCTCTACAAAGGGAGCTCACATTTGGATGTTGCCTGAAATGCTAATATTTTACAGAAAATTGTATATAAAGCTGTGCGTTAACCAGCTATTTTTTCCTTTGTGCAACATTTAAAAAAAAATTATTTTAAACTCCAGTTCAGTGACTAAACCAGTGATTTTATTTGAAGAGAAGGACTAAAGAGCTGGCATTAAAACCATTTAACTCTGGTTTTGCATTTTAAAAGTATGCTAATATTGTGAAGGCTCAAATTGCTGGAGTATTTCTGTGAAATCTGATTTTTTTCCCCCCTCAAAGTTTATAGAGTAAAGTTGGGTATAAATAGGCAGACATCAATTAATTCTTTTGAGCTAATTTGCAGTTTTGAGTAAATTCCATGTCCCACGGAAGTTAATAGGAGTCCTTTTGCTTGGATTTAAATGTTGTCCAGGTATAATCTCCTGAATTTGGCACACCTTTATTACAGGTTCTAGTGCAGAAACTTCTCTTGTGGACCTCTACAGTTTCTTCCAATATTTTCTTACAAGGGTGTGCATTTTTTGAGTGCAGTGTTATGGTGTGTATGTACATGTATTTCAAACTGGTTTGATATTTGAATGCATTATTATTTTTATGGCAGCCTATCATTACTCAGTAAAATAGGCTGTTAATTTGGTATAAAATAGAGGAAGCAAAATCCCCACATGATTCTTTGGTTCAGGCTTCCTACCCAGTGAGTAATAGCGGAGCAACCTGATAGCAAGGTAGGTGTTTTGCATTTAAATAGCCTCTAGTAAGGACATAAATAATAAGGATACTTTTGTTATGCACAAACAGAGCTGGAACTTGTCTGTATTAAAAGTGATCTTTGTGGCCTACTCTGATTTCCATTTTCTGTCATTGTGGAAAGTCAATCCAGAGTATACATTGCTTAGATCTTTGCTAATAAAATAGATAATTTCAGCAGCTCTGAGGCTGGAAAAGCCCTCCAAGACCATGGAGTCCCAGCTGTGCCCCATCCCTGCCTTGTCCCCAGCCCAGAGCCCTGAGTGCCACCTCCAGGAATTCCTTGGACACCTCCAGGGATGGGCACTCCAAACCTCCCTGGGCAGCCCCTTTCCAAGACCTGACCACCCTTTCCATGGAGAAATTCCTGCTGATGTTCAACCTAAACCTCACCTGGTGCAGTTTGAGGCAACTTCTCTCATCCTGTCCCTGGCTGCTCCCTCCTGTCAGGGACTTGTGGAGGTCACCTTTGAAGCTCCTTCTCTGCAGCTCCTTCAGCTGCTCCTCATGGGATTGACTCTCCAGACCTTTCACCACTCCCATAAATAGCACATTCCTAATATCACACGTTGCTAATGACTGACATCAGCTGGGCATTTTTATCCCGAAAAAAATAAGTGAATGTATCAAAAGGAAATATTTGGATGTGTATTTGGAAATATCCAAATTGTACAGCAGTGAGTGATGAGGCAGAAATGTCTGTGAATGGCAGGCTGAAGGAGAACTCAAGGAAATCCTGTTCCCATTGTGACCCTGGCCTGCTGCCTGCCCTTGAGCAAGTTACATCAGGAGTCTGTGTCTCGGTGGGATCACACGGTGCAAGACCTGGCTTCCTTGGAGAAGTGTTTTAAGACTGACAAATGAAAACCTACTACATAATGCACTATCAAATGTGATTATTATTGAGTTACCAGTTACCATTATTGAGTTATTAACTTGGCAAAAATGTGTCTGGAGCAAAAAGGGCAGCCAGATGAAAGCAGATGCTGATAAAGTTTCTGTTCTTCCCTTGGTGTAGACACAGGAGGGTGAAGGAAAGAAAATATTCGTGTGTTGTCTGAGGCCAGCAGGGAAATAGAAATGCTTTCCAAAAAGAGAAACCAAAAAACAAATGCAAGCAAAAAAATCCTAATCTTTTATATTTATCTATGAACTCCTGAACTCCATTTAGACAGGTATATTCTTTCTTGGGGCGAATGAATTAATTTAAATTAATGTTATATAATCTATAAAAATATTGTTTCAGGTCTCTTGGCATTTTCAAATGAAAATTGAACTTTCTAAGTTCATTCTCCATAACATAATAAACCTATTTTTAGTGTCAAGAATGTCTAGGAAAGAATGCTTTATCCACCTGTAAGAAAGTTTGATATTCAAACCTTGAAGAAAACACTGCAAAATATTCTATATGGCACTAGTGTGCTCCAGTAAAATAGAAACTCTGCTTAAAATTATTCAGTGATTTTGAAGACAGGAAAGGTACAAAATGAAAGGAGCAGAAATAAATATCTGCTGCTAATTCTTAAGGATGAAAAATATATATTTGTAAGTAATAAAAACTTTAAGTGTGATATTCTTTCATTTTTTTATGAGAACAATGAGTAAAAGGCAGTTGATATCTTTAGATTGAGAGCATCTATACCTGTTTCTTTTGAAAGTGATGCAAAGCTGTCTTGAAAGACAGAGGTGGTTTCATAAATGGTGTTGTGAGTGATGCTGGGAGCTGCTTTCTTTTTATTCCAAGTGTTGTTTGTGGCTCCAATCCATCCTACACCACAACTTCACTGCAGTGAGTGAGGAGTGATTCACATATGTTGAGTGTTTTTATTAGGAATTTGTTTTGATTAGGGCTGCAGTTGATTCCTCAAGCCAACTGCCTACATGAAGAAAAAGCATTAACTGTGGGGATCAGATTGATTAGTGAACATTCCTGTCTGGTAGCATAAGGAAAGGCATCAAGGAGGTGGAAACGAAAGATGTGCATCAGCAATCAAAGAGGAGGCAGCAAAAGAGAGGTCATTTAATGCACCCCTGCCTCCAGGTAAGATCAACAGTACCTATGTTGCTCTCAACAGATGTTTGATTAATTCTTTTTAAATGCCTGCAGTAACAGAGATTTCCAAACTTCCTCATTATATTATTTCAATTAGGAACTTTCCTAACAGTCCAGAAGTTTTGCCTGAGTCCTTACTTAACTTTCTTTTTTCCTGCAATTTTGTTTTCTCTTAGAAGAGGTCACTCCAGTGGCATCATTTCTGAAAATTGTTACCACATCTTCTGGGTGAAACAGTTTCCCTCCTTGCTATTCATTCTTTTTCCACTAAGAGTGACCACAGAAGCTCTACAAAGCAAAATTTCCTCCTCCTCGTAGAGACAGAGAAAGTTCAGGTTTATCCCTCATCCAGATTCCAAATGAGGCCCCAGGAGATCTCATGACATCACATTCTCACCTTTACCTGAAGAGGTTACCTATGATTGTGTACTGGTTATGGTTAATATTGGTTAATTTGCAAATTTGAGGGTAAAACTGGTTTTAGAATCTCTGCCCAGAGCAGCTGTGGCTGTCCTTGGATCCCTGGCAGTGCCCAAGGCCAGGCTGGACATTGGCAATGGGGCTTGGAGCAGCCTGAGGCAGTTGAAAGTGTCCCTGGCCATGGCAGGGGGTGGAATGAGATGAGCTGTGAGGTCTCTTTTAACCCAAACCAGTCTGGAATTGTAATAAATAAATAAATAAATATATATATATATATTTATATAGTTATATATTTATATATTTATATATATTTATATATATATAAAACCAC
>JAYDZK010000274.1:2681830-2723091 GCA_034509185.1 Euphonia xanthogaster
TTTTAATACTTCTATATAATGGAGGTGTAAAACCTCTATTGTATGTTTTTGTACCTCTGTTTTATAATTTTTCTATCTATCTATCTATCTATCTATCTATCTATCTATCTATCTTTTTTATATCTATCTATCTGCATATATCTACACATTTATTTCTTCTTCAGCTGAAAGTCTTTATTCCCTTTGCATCCCGATTTCCCTGACTACCTGCCCACTGATTTTTGAGGGTTGTGGGGCATTGCCATGAATTCTTTGCCCGGTGCCGAGCATTCCCAGGGCGTGGGGGACACAATCCCATTGTCCCGAGAGACCACCTGGTGCCGGGCCCGAGCCAGGAGCATCCCTGCTTCCAAGGGGTGCCCCAGGCAGGCTCTGTTTCTGAAAGAAAAGGAGAAGTGAGGTTCTGGGCAGGAGGCAGGAAGGATTTTCTGTCGGGGGAAGTGTCCTGCTGGACACTGAGCGCTTTGTGCGGGCCTGGGGCCGGCTGTCTGCCCGCTCCCTTAAGGGAACTTGACAGATCTTAAAAAAAAATCAATTTTAAGCTCACATGCCCCAGTGGGTGCCAAAGCCACTTCAGAGAGGCTGAGAGATGGCTGAGTCGACAGGATTTGACTTCCCGAGGTAGAAAGGTGACAAACTCCATCATGAGAAAGGGGCAGCTCGGGGCCTCCAAGGCCGAACATGCTCCCAGGATCCGGGGCCCGGCGCTGTATTGAACCTATTTATCTCTTTCATGGGCCCAAGGTACCACGGGGAAAGAAAAGTTGTTCAAAAAAAAGAGCTGGCAGAATTCAAGGGTGTAAATGATGAATTACTTTTCATCAGCTGAAAGGAAACATACTCCGGAACAATACTGAAAGGGAGCAGGAGCATCTGACCTCCTGCTTCAGAGCAGCCAATATCTTCATTCAAGAAGACAACCATGAAATTACACAGAAAATGGGATTGTCATGAACAGCCCCTTGAAATCTCAGTATACAGTCATTACTGCATGGGAAAAAGCCTTCATCCACACATCATAACTTGTAACAGACAAGGGAGGGAAAAAAAAGAAAAAACCCACCCTGAAAACTGGCCTTGGAGTTACCAGTAGGAATGCAGAAAATATTTGTTGATTCAAACTTTTCCCCTCTAGTCTCCCAAATCACTGTAAACAGACATAACAACGTCCTAACCCTGGTGTAAGCCCAGCTTTCTGGCCACAGACAGCTCGTTGGAGCTGTTTTGTAAATCAGAGGAAAGGAAGAGAGAGGAAAAGCCAGCCTATCAGTTTATTTATATTATCTGTCCTTGGTGATTGATTTATCATTTAAGTGCTTTGAGAGAAGAGTCCAGAAAGCGTTGTCCAATTAGTGCTGCCCTCTGAAACCACGTACTATAAATATTCGTAATTATCTGAATACCAAAACAATCTTCATCAGAGCTCCACTGCCAGGGTAACAACTGATTTTCTGGGTTTGCCTAGCAAAGTTTATATTTATCCAAATTAGGCAGAGAATAAAAAGCAAACAAGAGGCCGTTGCTTTATATGAGAATGAAACCAATCACAGAGAATGAGCAGCCAGGAATATGGGGATAAAAATAACACATTTAACTGTTTATTTCTTGGTTCTTGCAGATTTCTACATTGACTTTAATTAAGCTAGCCCTGGGCTAGTGGGCACGGAGAGGGGTGGTTTTTTTTATTCCTCTTTTATTTTTTTAATTCCTCATTAGGCTGTTTTTTCCTTGGCTCTTGTGGCTTTAATGACTAGTCCCATTAAATAGGTCAATGGGCTGCTTTTATTTTAAGTTTTATATAGACTCATATTCCACTGAATCTTAAACACGGAACACCCAAAGCCTTTCCAGGCAAATTCCTGCATTCCTGCAGATAAAGATGCATTTATTTCTCTTTTCCCTTCCTTCCACAGCAGCTGACCTTTCACTGTGATGCAGCTGGAGAAAGATCTGGAAGGTTGGTACCATTCTGGGCCAGCCAGGTGCAAAATAACTCCCAGGTAAGTGCTTGGCTGAGGTTTGGAATCTGTGGGCAGCAAGGAGAAGGAAGAGAGTGGGAGCACCTGCATTCCCTTCCATCACCTTCCATGACCTTTCCCTTTCCCTCTTTCCCACCATGGGCTGGACCAGGGAATGATGGATGAAGCCAACCTGAGGAGTGCAGGGGGCTCCTGGAACACGGGTGGTGCACAAAAAGGACATCAGGGACATGACACCGGGACATGTCTCCTCTTCTGGGAGCCTGGACCAGCCCTTTGCAGGGCTCAGGCCAAAGCAAAGAGAAACATGAAAGGGAAATTGCTTTGTGAGAGTGTCACAAAGACTTTTTACCTGGGAAAAAGAGCAAGTCTTGAGGCCTGAGAATGAGGAGAGAGAAAATCCTCTGAACTAATAATTTCTTTATTCATTGTAAGGAGTGAAAATGTTTTTTAAATGACTTTGCCTGATGTCAGTCTAGAACAAAAACTGATGCTCCAGCATTGCCCACGAGATGCTCCCAGCTCTATTTCTGTGTTTCCTGTGTTATTCTGTAACCCTACAACATGATTTTCTGTGTGTAGGTGTTTTGGAAACGTTTCTAGGAAGCTGCTGTTCTTCTGGCCAGAGGCCTCCATGGAATTCCTCCTTCTGAGACACGAGGTTGGTGCCATGGGTTTCTCTGCAGCAGAGCAGGGTTTCTCTTCTTGAAAATATTTCACACACAAGAGAGAATCAACATTGTTGGTGTCTCTACATGCCCCCAGCCTGCCTGAGCTGCTACATCACAACCATATTAATCCAAAAAATGTCCTATACTGGGAATTATAACTCTTCATCTTCTCCCAGGGTTTATCAGGCCCTCGAAATGCATTTTTTCATGCAGTCTTTTAGGAAGGTAGCCTATTCTAGCATCAAATTGGCAGCACAAAATAACAAATGTCACCAATGTGCCAGACAGAAACCTGGCAGAAAGGTGCCTGGGAAAATTTGTGGGCTTCATTGGTTGCCACAGGTAGAAACACAGCTCTGGTGCAGCAAATTAGGTGATTATTAGCTACTTAAAGATTCAGATTCAGACAGCCCTTCAGACACAATTTAAACCATTATTTTAAGTGCAAACTGGGATAAAAATAATTGGATTCTCAGCACATACCTCCTAAGCCTGTATATCCAAGGCTTCTAAATGGAGAATGAATCAGCCCATTTGGAGTTGTGAGTCCCAGGCTGGAGGTATCTGTGTCTCTGCTGCCTCTGAAAGGACTCTGTTCAGACTTTCCTCCCCAGTCTGGAGGCTTCCCTGCCCAGCCCAGTGCCTCAAGCAAGGGGAGATGGATCTTATCATCAGGCTGCAACTTGTAGAGTAATTAGGACCTTGACTGTGACAACCTTTAGCTTGTCAGCAGTTGTGGTTTAGCTCATAGTTAAAATGACAGTGGAAACTCTCTTGCAGCTACTCTAAATATATCCATATTTTAACTAGATGAGGTGATATGCGGGTTTGCAGTGATTTGTTTAGATATACAGGGGAGTGTCAAAGGACTCTTTAAGCTGGGACTGAATCCATTTGATTGTCTGAAAGGTGATTTTGATTGCCTTTTCCTCCTGTGGAGCTGGATGGTGATGAGAGCAGCTGTCCTGCAATGGGAAAGCAGAGAATCCCCAAAGTACAACCAAAGAGTGGGTACAAACCTGTCACATGCTCCATTCCACATCAAAAGATGCCTTTTATTCAGATTTAACAAATTAGGCAGGTAGGGCTAATCAAGCCATTTGACCGCTGAGCAATTTTTAATGCTCCAACAAACTGACCTCAAACTACCCAAAGGCTGTGCAGCTGAAATTTAAACTCCTTTTATTATACATAGATTTTTTTTCTATCCCGCCTACATTTCAGCACACTTTTAAGGAGCTGTCATTATCCTAATTATAATTAAGCCACTTGAAATAAATTCCGAGATAGTAAACAGTGTAAAAATATCTAAACAGGGGAGCTGGTCCATTGATTTTATGGCTAAGTTATCACCTCATGTATAAATGCTACAATTGATAAACAATACCTTTAATTCAGCAGTCAAAATGATGCTATTAGCTTGGAAAACAGATGAAAAAAAAAAAAGCTAATGTGAACACCTCTGTTTCTAAGCAGAGTGACAAGAATCACTGCTCCATACGAGCCCATCCAAGGGCAGATTGAACTTTTGGCACAGAAATCAGGGGTGGAGAGGAGGAATTTTCTTCTTGTTGGTAATGTTGGGTTGTTCCTCCTGGAGCAGGGAGTTTTCTATCAAAATCACAATATCTAAAGTATTAACACCAGAGGCAATTAATGGGATTTCCAAGAGTGTCTGGGTCCTGGATGCCAGTCGAGTTTCTAGGTGATTTTTAAATGATGTCTAGAACCCATCTGCATCCTTTGGCACCCACAGCCCTTCAGACTGTCGGGTTTAGATGTCTGCCTTGATTTGTGATGGATCTAGTCTGGAGCAAAACTAATTGTGACTGACAGCACAAAAAGACAGGTGCAGAATTGAAGCACAGGTCTAAAGCCTGACGCTCGTGGAGCTGATGGAGTTTTAGTGTATTTTTAATGTTTCACTTTCACTGGCTCCTTAATTAAATAAAAATATTTTAGATAGAGCAGCAGAAATCAACTTCTTTGACTGATATGAATCCTGTTTACTCTCCAACTCTGAACTCAGCAGGTTAAGTAATTGGGAGACAGAAAAGTTCCTATATTTCTATTTCCAGCTGGTGGTACACAAAAGGCAGGAAGTTATCTCATTAATGGGGCACCAGCTTTATGCAAATTATAGTAACAAAAAGGCTTCCCTTCATACTTTTCATAAATTACCTAATAAAGTAGGAATAAATGGCCATATTCAAGAGCCTTTGTTGTATTTTTAGCACAAGACTCTTTCTGTTGCTGCAAATATGACTAAATGCGCCTTGTTCAAAAGGGGTGTTTATGAAATAAGGCCACTCAAAAGCTTTTATTCCTTAACAGCCTTCAGTTACTTTTATGGCACAAAATTAACATAATTAGTCACAGAGAATAGATGACATAAGCAGCGTGCCATGCACAAAAGGGGAAACCAGTATCTAAGGAAGGTATTTTGAGAGATCAAAAATTTTCAAAGTGCTCAATACTAGAAGGTCCTTTTTATTTGTGCACAGCCTTAAGATACTTTCTTACTCCGTGAAATTCCCATAATGAGATGCAGCAGACAGATGACATTAGCGATGAGCCATTAGAAAGAGGTCAGTTTCCTCTGAAAGATAGTCACTGTTCCTGCTCGTCATTAATTTGCAGCTTCAAAGCAGCGAGCATATGATAGTCTGGCATGTTAAGCAAGTTGGAGTTATCTTTAAATAACCATTTTTTTCCAGTTATTAGAAGCTAAAGTTTTTAAACTTCTGACTGAAAGCAAAATTAAAGCACGCAGCAGTGTAAAAAGGCTACAGAGAGATTAGAAAAAGGAAATCAAATGTGTTTTAGAAATGAAGTTAGCTTTTCCCCAGGGAAAGGCTGCCTTAACTTTTAGTCCGAGAATTTGGGGGCTGCATATCAACCTCAGAGACTTGATTGCTTGCTGTAGAGGAGAGAAACTCACTATTTTTAGCTGTTATCTCCTTGTTGGCTAACACAGCCCGATGTAAAGGGCAGAAATGCACAACTATGGAAATAACATTTACCAGAAGCGAAGATACCCGAGGTTCTTGAGCAAGGTGGGGGGAGATAAGTGTATCTGCTGTGCTTGTGCTTTGGTGGGAGCTTTGGTTACACCTCTGCTTTGGCAGTGAGGTATATTTGGATATTAGGAAAAGCTCAGGAGGCTTGGATCATGTCTTTTCCATGAATCCTTAGGTGCAGTGCAGCAGGCAGGAGGCAACTCCAATGTGTGGCATGGAAATCTTGGTGCAAAAAGTCTTGTCAGATCTCTAAATCATCTCCCATGTCCTATTGGGCACTAAAAACCCCTCCTCTTTGGGTGAATTAACTGATCATGGTGAGGCATAAACCCCACTGAATTAAATTCTAATTTATAATAATGTTCATAGGGCCAAATAATACTTCTGATTTCCTCAAGTTGGTGTTGACTCCAGTAACTGGCACAGCACGAATCCACTGGCAATGCTCTCCTCTATTCAGCATTGTCCAGGCAGCAGGACCAATTCTTGGCTTGAAGAATCAGCCAGGATTGCTTAAACGAGAATCCTTCTGAGGCTTCACCCCTGACAGAGTCGGCACTCAGCATGAAGACAAGAAATGGAAGGTTTTGTTGTCTGTCCAGACTTCAAATGCTCAGGTTTTTGTCATTTTCAAGACCTGTGTCTACCATTATCAATGATTTCTATCAATACCAGTCCACCAAAAGCAATTTTGGAAGACGAATACAAAGGGGATGTAGCGCAGATAAAAACTGAAAGCTACAAGTTATTCCTGTAGTAAAAGGAAACCAATGGTAAGGAAAGGAATACAGGAAAAGAAGATGCTGGTAATTTCTATATGCCACATTCCAGAATGGATTATATCTGCTTTAACTAATAAGAATCTATAGAACAGAATGAGAGAATTATGAATTAGATGTTCTTGTTAAGGTCTGGTTCAGTTTTAATTAAAACACAAGCAATATATATGTGCATTTGTGCACACAAATTCTGGGTTATATATCAGACACATGCACACAAACCAATATATAAAATACAGACACCCTGGTTCATTATACCTAAAGTTTTGCTTTAAACACAGAGCTTTATACATTATTTTAAATGCATTTTTAACACATGTTAATAATATTCGTGCTGGTGCTTTGAAAAATCTGCGAGATGTGGTTAATGAAGAGAAACTGCAGCATAAATTGCATGTAAAATATGCAATCCACAACAACATATTTTTTCTCAAGCTGCAGGTTTTTTTCACATTAAACATCTTTTAGCTTGTTTAAATTTATTCCCTATTGTTTATAAAAAGCATCATCAGCCACCACTGCTTGAAACAACTGCAAGTAGTAAACCAGGCAATCTTCTTACTTTAATAAGATTCTTTGGTTAAAAATAGATTTTAAGTCCATCTCACATTAAAGGGTGTAAATCCTAATGAAATTGCACAAAATGTTTCCATTTTCAAGGGATGTTTTCCATACAGTAGAATACTTTTTTTAAAATTATTTTTCCTGAAATTACACCAAAGAAAATAGCCAGCAGGTTTTTGTGGGTTTTTTTTTTTTTTTGGTTTTTGTTTTTGTTTTTTTTGCATTTTTATTCCTTTTGTATTTTCCCCCAGACTCTTCCTTTATGGAGCAGAAATTCTAATTCCCTTTCTTTTATTTTTTCCCCTTGAAATTCTGATTTTCTAAATATTTATCATTCCCACTCTTCTTTTTTACTTTGTCTACAATTTGTCCCTGTCTTTTTTGACCTGGGTATTTCATGACTGTTTATAGCACTATGGGTGGATCAAGTATTATCAATACCAAGGAATGCAGAAGGATATTCCACATTATTTCCAGTTGTATCCACAGGCTTCCTGAGGGTTTTTGCATCTTTTTTCTACAGTATCATAACATTTAGGATTCTGATTTTTGGAACTGTCCTACAATGCTCTTGCCTTACCAGAACATCCCCAGTTCTGCATTTAACACCCTGGTAATTCCCAACGAACCATAAAAAGTGTATTTTTCCTTCTTTAATTAAATGGGAATTTTAAGCCTTTTCTCCAATTTGACATGGCCTTTTGAATTCTAATACTACAATTTAATGTTCTGCTGTGTCCAGCTCTGGGTTCCTCAGCGCAGGAAAGACATGGATCTGCTGGAGAGGGTTCCAAGGAGGGACAAGGAGGTGATTTCCTCTGCTGAGGAAAAGCTGAGGGGGATAAATGGGATATTGGGAAGGAACTCTTCCCTTTGAGGGCACAAATCACCCAGAGGAGCTGTGGCTGCTCCTGGATCCCTGGCAGTGTCTGAGGCTGGACTGGGCTTGGAGCACCCTGGGATAGTGGAAGGTGTCCCTGTTGATTGTAGATGACCTTTAACTAACCCACACCATCTGGGGATTCCATACACTGGAATTCCACTCCACTAGGAGAGTGGGTGAGGAGTTTTCAAATTCAGTTTCTACTTTTGTTGTCCAGAAATCTGTTCAGTCCCTCTCATCCACAAGAGATGAGGCAGTGCTCGGAAATCACTCCAGGCTTTTATAGCTTAAAACATTAGCCTACCACAAGGAATTGTTTTCCTTTATTATTGTTGTTTTTATTAACAAAATTGCTGGTGATCCCAAGACTGTAATTTATATCAGAATCCTATTGTGGTAAAACCTCCAAAAATACTCATGAAGACAGGGAACCTGACTCAAAGGATTTGGAGAAAAACTAGACACAATATTGACCATGACAAGGAATGAGTGTTGACTCAGATTTGTAGATCATCCAGTCAATCATGCTATATTCATATCATGTACCAGGATTTCTATTCATTTTAACAGGTCTCAATTATTTCAAGATATGGGCCAATAAATGAATACGTGTTCATCTCTCAAGGAAGCTGATTTCCTACTGCCACCATGGACGTCACAGATATGGAAAAATGGGAAAAAAATGGCCTTGGACTAGATGTGATGTAAGAATGGATGAGGGGAGGAGTGGCAGGGCTGGGATAGGTGTCACCTGAGGGGTGGCATTGATGAAGAAGCCATGAAAAATAAAGAGGAAGAGGCAAAATACTCTGAAGGTAAAGCTGGAAAAGGGTGTAAGGACAGGCAGAAAGGGATGGTCAGCACTCAGGGTTTATACAGGTTCTAGAGAAAAGAAGAAAAAGTTAATCCCATGGGTGAGAATGTCACTAAACATTTCATTGAATTGACCTGGAAGCCTGAAAATATAAATTGGTAAAGAAGCATAAGCAAATTTATTTATGTTGGTTTTAGCTCATAAATTGTTCATTTCCATGTCTCTATTAACACAAGCCATTGATTTTCCAACTCCATATCAAATTTGCGTTTCACCCAAACTCCGCTGAGTTGGTGCAGATGCCGAATGAATAATTTTAGATTTGAGTTGAGGCCCATCTGGGGTGAAATTTGGCTGCTGTTTTGCATTACTTCTTTCAGTGATTCCCCATTTGAACTTGTGCTTGCTTTTCTTTTCAGGTGTGAGTTTCACTGTATTAACATCACTCTGAGGAGCAACAAACTGCACCACCTTACTCAGCCACAGATTTTTTTTTGGTTCTGCAAACAGATCTCTTGTATTTGCTATTTCACTTGCTCATTATTTGGAATCTTTAAAATTTCTTGGGACATCTCTGAATCTTGTAGCTATTAGCATAGAACCATGGATGGATTTTGCATGGAAGAGACCTTAAAACTCATGCCATACCAAACCCCTGCCATGGGCAGGAACACCTTCCACTATGCCAGGTTGCTCCAGCTTGGCCTTGGACACTTCCAGGGATTCAGAGGCAGCCACAGCTTCTCTGGGCACCTTGTGCCAGGGCCTTGCCACCTTCACAGGGTAGAATTTCATCCTAATATCCAGTCTAAACCTACTCTTTGTCACTTTGAAGCCATTCCTTCTTTCCTGTCCCTCCAGCCCCTTGTAAATTGTCTCTCCCCACCTTTCTTGCAGGCTCCCTTAAGGTCCTGGAAGGCCACAATGAGCTCACCCCAAAGCTTCTCTTTCCCAGGTGAACAATGCCGCTCTCCCAGCCTGTCCTCCCAGCAGAGCTGCTCCATCCCCTGGTGCTTCCTCCCAATGTTCCAGCAGCTCCATGTCCCTCCTGTGCTGGGGAAGCCCAGAGCTGGATTTCTGCTCAGCTCCACATCCAGCAAGGCAATTTGCTGCCCTCCAGAGATGGAGATACAGCTAATTTTAAGGTTGCAGCTAGACCTTAGGCTCTACACGTCCCTCAGGTTCATATTTGAGCTCCTTTGGCCCGTTTTTAGTAATTTTGGGCTATAAAGTAACACTATCAGCTTCCAAATTATTGCTTTGTGAAGGAAAGAAAATTAGTCTTATTTTTTTTCCTCTCAATTAAGGAAGGGAATGAGTGATAAAAGCCACAATTCAAGTATAGGTGGAAAAAATTGTTCCCAAGTGTCCCAACTTCGGGCTTTACCTCAGTAAAGCACAAGCCCAGTTGTGAGCATGTTTATGTTTTATTGGACCTTGGCATCAACCTCAACCTGAGCAGGTCAGAATTCCATGTTTCCCCCACTCATGGTGGAGTTTGGTGCTACAGCAGAAAACAAAGGAATTGGAAGAAGAATCCTATTAATTCCGGCTGCTCTAATGCAAAACCGGGTTTCATTTTTAGACTTCTATTTTCTACTTTAATTATATAAATCTGAACATACTTTCGAGATTATGAAATAAGAGCCGGGAAGCCAGTTATTTTTCATCATTTATTTTTAAAGCAAATTTATCTTTGAATTGTCATCTGTTAAAATTCCTGAGAAGCAGACCACAAATGAGTACAATATGAACATGATTTTCCATGCCAGCCCAATTCGAGTAAAAGATGTAAAGATCTTTTTTCTTTTAGGTTTTCCTTTGAACACTTCAGCTGAACACGAAGTGTGACCAGTTCCACCTCAGCAAGCCTTGGGTCCCTTTCCAAGTTTACAGTGTGTATGTGCACACTTGCACATGTACATACAAATAGTACCAAACTAAGCCATGTATTGGCAACATAAACTCAATTAAATCTTCAGTTTAATGGATTCTGAAACCTTGAAATGTTCTGCAAAGGGAGCAGCGATGGGAACACAGGAAAGAGCTAAAAAATGCTGTCTTGGAAATCACACAGAGGAGGATTCTAAGTGCTTCCTTCCCTTTGTGGTAATGGTCTAACATGAAATGTCATGATAAGAAAACTTGAAATTCTGTTTCATATTTTGAATTTCTAAGAATTTTGGATTTCTGGTAATTTCTGGGTACTTTGCTTTGTGCCTATGGGATCCTTTTCTGTCTGAAAGCCC
Source organism: Euphonia xanthogaster (assembly GCA_034509185.1). Taxonomy (NCBI): domain Eukaryota; kingdom Metazoa; phylum Chordata; class Aves; order Passeriformes; family Fringillidae; genus Euphonia; species Euphonia xanthogaster. The sequence goes on from JAYDZK010000274.1 coordinate 2,692,790, forward strand.
TACAAGCTTTTTTTTTTTTTATTCTCTCAAGTTTGGTCATCAACATGTCATGTATCAAGTCCTAATTGTCCTGTGTGGACAAGTCCTTTCTTCTGAAGGTGCTGAAAACTGAAAAGTTGAAAAATTACATCCTTAAAACTGGTTCTTTAACTAGAAACTTGAAGGACACTTTGGTTAAGAATGGAAATGTTTGTCTTCACTTGTTCACTTAATTCTGCTGAAGAGCTTTGGAGCCAACCTCTTGTAGCCAAGGTTTGTCATGTCCAGGCTTTGGTTATGAACACAACCATGAGGGTCTTTTCCTACACAGATTGTCAATAATGTCTGTGCAAAGTATCTATTTTTTATAATCCTTTTTGCATTAATAAGGCAAACCTAGAGGTATCTCACCAGGCCAAGGATCCTCAAGTGCAAGTTCAGTTATCCTGGAATTTTGCTCGGCCCAGGCAAAAGGTTTCCTCATCTTTTGATCTGCTTTAACTTAATTCTGTGAAATAATATGATATTTCTAGCCAAGTGTGTCTTCTCCAAGGATACTTTGCTTCTTTTCAGGCCATTTAAAGTACTTTTTCTTTCTCTCTGACAGAGAAAGAATGATTGTAACTATAAAGTATATCCTTGTTCTTCCTTTGTAACTTGCAAATCTGGCATCTAAACTATGCCAAAAATGATTGCTTTTGGGGGCTTTGGTGAAGGATTCTGACTGTGAAAGAAAGAGGAAGGAATATAAGCCAAACAAACATTTATCATTCTGCAATTTGCATACCATGCTTAGCTCAGCTGTGATTTAAACCAGCACATAAAACCCAAAAATTGGGCTTTGAGCAGCAAAGCTGAGTTTAACTGCAGCAATGCTGTAAGCATTGTTAGGATATATTGGAGCAAAAGGACTTAACATTCATTCTTGGCTTCTCTTTCAAATTTATTAACTTCTTGGTATATTTTTGCATGAACTCTGATGGACTGAGCCATCCATATCTATCTCCAAAGGTTTACAGTGACAGCTTAGTGCTTTGAAAAGGTTTCAGTGTTTATTTAGTTGCTTTTATTAGGCTTTGGAATCTCTGCTGCTAAGTATCTTCCCTTGCAGCCAGAATCCACATTTTCAGGTCTCCATCTAACCAACCTTTTGGGACAAAGTAAAGTTCCTGAAAGCTTAAGCCCAATATACTGCAGCACAATTATGAATTGAACAGGGAAAGGAAATTGGAAGGAACAACTGAAGATATTTTACTCTTACGAATTAGCACACAAATACAGATTTATAGCCTGCATGTGTGTTTTGTTTTGGCTGATGGCTGTAACTAAGGACACCTGTAAGCCAGGGGAAAAGGGAGAGAATGAAAACTAAAGGGAGGGAAAATGTAATGATATGCAGCATTTTGATTTGGAGTCCGTTATGTGAGCCTTAAAAACTTGTTTTTCTTCTTCTGGAAAACCTGTACCGTTTAGCTCGTGTGCCTTAGTGTAAAGAATGAAATATAGTGATTTTTTAAAAGATTCTTACAGCGTTTCCAAAGGAAATGTTGAGCTAAGTGTAGAATTTGTGGGATCAGTTAGCTTATAAATAATGATCCTTTATGCTGGCATTGGGAAATCCATGTTCCCACAGCTAGTTCAATAAAGTAATTAATATCAATGAATGCTGAAGAAAGCAAATCTCCGTTCACTTTTGTCTGGATTAGTTAACATAAGAAAAATCCCATCCCTCTCCTGGAGTATTTAACCTTCTCCTAGGAAGACATGCTAATGAAAGGTAAATAAAATGTGCTGCTTGACATGTGTTTGCCATTCCTCCCTGTTCCTCATGTCACACACTTTCCCTCTTACAAGACAATCCACATTTTTTTCCTCTGGAAATCTTCACTGCGGTTATTTTGTTTCATGCATCCCTCTGTGCCAAACCTGTCTTGTCATTCTCCCTTGGCGTTCCTGCTGGTGTTTCGAGGCCATTCCTGCTCAGCTGAATTTCATTAAAGAGGGACTTCACCTCCAGAACTCACAGATAATGTGTCTCAAGCACACACGGAGCTGAAATCCGCCACGTAGAGAATTCCTGATTTACTTGGCACCGCGTTCAATCCAGGGGCAAGTGCTTCTCCTCATTCAGGGCATATTTCTGTAGCCCACGTAAAATTGTCCACTAAAGGAGAAGGAAGGTCTGTCGAGGGAATGGGTGTGGTTTCACTGACCTCATCCCACAGCCACGAATTTGTGCGTTCGGGCTTTGGAGATCAAAATTTTTGATAAAACAGAGTCATAAAACCGCCCTGAACTTTCCCTGTGTTTGGCTCTGTTATCTGAGATTTCACACACAAGCAGTAAAATAAAAAAAAAAAGAGCTTAAAAGATTTTTATCTCAGAGCAGCCAAGAAGTGTGGTAATAAGGTAAAGGTTGAGAAGCATTGTTGGCATAAGAAATCCCCTCCTTTCCCTGGATTTATAACACACCCAGTTTAGTAAGAGCTGGCGCTGCTGAGCATTTTCTGACAGTGTTGGGATAATATATTGTGAAAGGCAGAGTGGCCAAGTCTCACACCTGAGGAGTAAGACACACTTCATCCTGCCCATGGAGAAACCTAAATCAAACCTTAACGTTACTACAATGCAATTACTCCTCTCCTAGGAGCTCCAACTGCTCAGGGTTGATGTGTAAAACCCGTGATTTTGGTATACTGGAAGAGTTTATTAACCCCTTAAGTATTTGTATGGCCTCTGCTTTTGGAGGGCTAGGCTTTTAAACTTTACTAGATGAGTTTCAAAGGGAAGCAATAGAGTGTGATGCCACGGGTGTGAGGCCAAAGCAGCTTTGCAATGGAGTTTAATTTTTTAAAAAGTAAATAAAACAATATGTGGAGCTGTGGATTGCTTTTCCCATCATCAGTGAGTGCTGCGAGACCTCCCTCATGCTTCAACAAGGAATTTTGTTTAATGATGAAATAGACTTTCCACATTTGGGAGATTCTGTGGAAGGCTGGGGTTGCTTTTTTGCAGAATCACTGAATGATTAAGGTAGGGAAAGACCTTCAAGATCATCAAGTCCAAGCTATGACAGATCCCCACCAGAGTAATGAGTGCCATGTCCAGTCATTCCTTGAACACCTCCAGGGAGGGGGACTCCACCACGTTTTCCATTTTGCATTCCTCTTTCCATATGTGAAACTCTGTATCTTGCCACAATCAATTCTCCTTTCTCTTTGCCATTATTAATAAAATCCCCCTATTTTTATAAAAAAATCCTATGCTAACGATTTACACAAATAGAAGGAATATTTTGGTGTGAGATGTGGCAGGGTCTCACAACAAAGGAGCTTGGAGTATGAGCATGCAATGCTGCTACTTTTGCAGACTGCCTTTTTCTGCACATACACTCTTTCAAGAGATCATATTTCACTCCACACATATTCCAGAATCTCTCTCTTTTTAGTCCTTATCATGACTTTAATAGTTCATTTCCATTCCATACTCTGCATTGTGTTACTTTTCTCATGTACCTTCTTTGATACCTCCACTTAAAGCAGAAGAGAAAAAACAGAGACACTGAGTTCAAGCCTCATGTTCCATTTATTATTATGACTGTGGGAAGTTTAACTCCAAAAAGAGAATTTTATCAGGAGATAAGAAATAGAAGCAGACATAATAAGGCAAGAGTTAAATTGAAAAACTGGTAACTTCTGTTGTAGTTTTGTGGTATCATTCACATGAAGACTGCACAGCTGCTCAATAATTTTATTCTTCTATTTATGTATAAAATTGGTGGGGATTTTTTGTTTGTTTGATTTTTTGGTGTTTTTCTTTTGCTTTTTACAATTTTAGTATTGCAGAATAGTGAACACAATATTCAAACCCCCACAATATTTGCTTCTGATTTGGTCAAACCCAATAAAAATTTCAGTCTCTCATCATCAATAGGAATATTTCATTTCATATCAGTAGGCAGTCATATGTGCTGGCTTATGGTGATCCTTTTACAGACTTGTAGCTGAAGTTCCTCAGCCTTCTCTTTCCTGGTAAAAGCTAAAATTTGATGTTGGGTTATAACTTTTTATGATGATCAGGCCAGCAGAGTTATTTTATTGTAGAATGGAGGTTCTGTTATTTTAGGGCAACTTAGTGGTGTCTGACATGTTGGTCTACAGGAAAAAGCTGGGTCATGAAACTGCCATCAGATTTTCAGTGATTTTCTCCTGACACAGAGAGGTTTAAGGTGGCCTCTCCTTTCCTGCTGAACAGAGAATTAAACTCATTCTCCTCTCCTGGACATGGACATGGTGTGTCCTCTCTGGCCAGGAAAGAGCACCCATCTTGGACAGGTAACTCTAGGTGCTCCCTAAGAGCTCAGCTGAGGTAGCATTTAGGAACTGGCTGATTATTTGCATCTTTTGAGCCACATCTGACAGCACTGATGATTTAGGGCATGCAAAAATGCTCCAAGTGCTGGAAAAGCCTTGAGGCTCTCCTTTGGCAAACTGGGAGTAGCCTCCTTGATACTGCACAGGACAGTGATGAGTATGAGTATAGCTCAGTTTGCCAGCTCTTGACTTGGGACACGTCTCAAAAAAGATTCTTATTTCTTTTAGCCAGCAGGCATTTGCATTTCCAACCCTGCTGGAAATCAGGGAACAGGTTTGGCAGGAGTGCAGACAGAAACAAACACCATGTACCATTTTCCCCTTGCCCTGTGACAGCTCTGGTGAAAACTGCAGCTCCTGCCTTATGGAACAACTTTAATCTCAAGCAGAAATGAACAAAAAAACTTTTAAAATTGCCTACTGTAAAAAAAGTATCCTGCTGCACTAAACATATTTTTAAAGATTCATTTATGCTGATTTCAGATAAATATGTGCCAGTAGAAGTAAAATAACCTCCTGCAGATAATACAGGTAGCAACAAACTTTGGCTGTCCTCTAATTCCCAAACACTTATCCCCACATACACTTCCTGTTCCCTGGCTCTCATCAGCTGGAAAAGTCATTATCTGAAGGGAGAGCTTTGCATCTGTCAGCTGGGAAAGTGATTACTTAAACTGATAGCAATAGCAGTTGTTTTAGTTTGAAATGGCCATTTCAACCATTCATTTTTCTTTTTTTTTTTGGGGGGGGGAAGTTGTTATTATTATTTGGTCATTTTATTGTTGTGAACATCAAAGAATTAAACAATTAAACAACAGGAACATCTCAGCTTCTTACTGACACTCAGATGGGCAAACTTTGGAGATAAACTGGCCTGGACAGAATAGATGGGAATGACTTTTAGAGAGTGTTCTTTGAATTTGAACAATCACACCAATAACAGAAAGTGGTTTTTTTGCCTCCTTTTCCTTCATGGCTCCTCTTTAAGTTGTCTCTTTAGCATTTTTTATCCTGACATGTAAGTGGGAATTAAATGCCATCCTGGGAACCCTCTCCTTGTCCTTTAGAGTCCTCCTCAGAGTCAAAATTGGTGAGAACTGGGATCACCCTAATTAAGTTGAGTTGATTACAAATTGATGTTTCTTTACAGGCATTGAAGCCACCTCCCCCCTCCACGCCCAAATAATCTTTTCAGTTCAGTGAATTGCCTTTAATTGCTATGAAGGACATCATAAATATCTGGTTCTTCCAAAAAGTTATTGGAAGTCTCAAAGTTTTCTTTAAAAATGTAGGCCAGCTCCAAAATGCTCAAAAGTGTGACTTCATTGAATGCTCTTAACATCCATATTTAGTTCCCAAATAAGTAGCCTAATTTTCCGTAACACTGTGCAATCAGTAAGTCTCATTGACCTCACTGAGTGTCTGCCTTCTCAGCAATTCCAAAAAAGAAAGCAATTTATTTAGAAGTCAAATATACTCAGAGAGTCTTCACTTGTTCATATTTTCTAAAGAATGTATTTTTTAAAAATGTATTGAACTTTCTGTGTTCATGTGTTCTTTGAGGGGCAGAGACAGGATGAATACTTTTTATGTGTTTATCTTCAGACACTTTTATATTATTTTAGTCTAAAAGGATATTAATCTTTTATTAGATTTGAATAACATAAGAAGATTGAGATGTCTTGGGCTGTGTCGGAAATAGAAGAACAGTTGTGTCCTCTATCCTGTTGGCTTGGAAAATGCTTTATGTGGAAATTTCCACCCTCTTATTTCAAATGGTTTCAGAATTCAAATAATGGAGCAACTTGGCTTTGGACTCCAATGTTGTCTGAATGTCTGATCCTTTGAGTTTTGTTATTTTGACTCTTATCTCCCATATTTTTATAACCTGAATAACTTGTTGTCAGTTCATTATTGAATGAACCATTTATTATCCTGAGACCTGCTATACAAACACCGTTAACAATCCTGTTATTTATCCTGTGAAATATCACAAACTGTTATGAGTATTTTATTAAACATGAGGCACCTCAATAAATCTCATGATGGATCTAATTCGTAACAAAAAATGAACCATGCAAAGTTCAGAATATATTCCTGTAATACTTTTTCCAGACAGGAGACCTGATTTTAACTCCTCCTGGCAATCAGAGGACAGAGCTATCTGGAATTTCAACTTGTGTGCTGGGGTCTTTTGTTTCACTCATACTTGTCAAACTTCACACTTAATGAGTCCTCCCTCCCTCCTATATTTCTTGTCAAAGGTCTGTTTAAGGTATTTTTTTTTCCATTAGAACAATGGTGAATTTTCATTAAATCAATAAAGAAAAGCTTTTCAAAAGTGAACTGCCCAGGCTCAGAGCCAGCACTGGTGGAACTCGTGAAAGATGATGGTGTAGGCTGGAAGGTTGTCTGCCCTGGTGCTCATTTTATTTTTCCAGTGTCTTCTTCTGTCTCCTTTCACACATCTCTCCTAGTTTCAACTGTTTCACTAGGAAAAACATTCAACAGCTTTAACATACACTGAACCAACCAGGGCTTCCCTTCCATTTTGGCTGATTTTTATTTTAGGGTCTCTAGAAGGTTGTATAGAATTACCCACTAAATCTAAGACCTCTCTTTAGTTTTTCTCTGATTGTTTCTTTCTTACTGCAGGTATTTTTATGACAACTGGAGTAGACAAGTCTGATGTGCTGCTGTAAATTTCCCTAATGATTCTCTTCTAAGCCTTTCATCTTTCCCATATTTCCCCCTTATCCAAAGCATTCCAGGGTGATACCAAGCTAGGACACTTATGTCTGTGTCCTCTTTGCACAGATGAAAATGATTTCTTTGAGCGTGAAAGCTGAAAGATCCAGGGAATGTGGAAACACGCAGCATCATGGAACACCTGCTTGTTTTACACTCAGACTGCTGCAGAAACCAGTTTGTCAATCCCTCCTGAATGTGCTGCTTGTAAAGCCTCCTTGTATGTTTGCTATTACTATGTAAACTCATAGTTTTTTGTAGTGGAAGAATGATTTTTGGGCAAGGAGTCAGGGGTGGTGAGAGGAGCTCTTTTATAAAACATGGTCTAGGGTGAGATTAAGTGAGACAAGACAGCATCACATCTGAGAGCCGTTTATTGGGAAGGAAAAGGGAGCTGCCCTGCAACTGAGGAAGGGTAGAGAAGACAGAGAAGGAGGAAGGAAAGTGCAGAAGGACACATGAGGCTCAGAGGGCAGAGGTGCCCAGCCCAGGGCCTGACCAGAGGGTGAGCAAGGAGTGGCAGTACAGAAAGGACAAGACCCAGAAGCCATGCTGGCTAGAGACAAAAATTCCCACTAGACCCAAAAATCCCCAAATCTTATGTCACAGTTACTTCTGTACCCCCTGGCCCCTCCCAAAGTCCTCCTGCTGGCAAGAGAGCATCGTGGTTGCACCACAATGCATTGGAGCAGAACTTTTTCCATCTGATTGGAAAAGCTCTCTGAAGGGTACAGTGTCCTTGGTGTTCTCCTGCTGGCTCCTCGTCCCATGCAAGACATGAAATGTTTGCCAGCAAAGCCTTCCCAGAGCCAGGGCTTTCTCCATCCTCTGCAGAGGATTCTTTACAGGGCTCTTTACATCCCTGGCTGCCTCCTCCCCTTGGCACATGTGCATCCCTCCCCTCCAGGCCCCTGGCAAGAGGTGCTGAGATGCACCAGAATTACCCCAGTTCACCTGGTGTGACAGGTGTGCCCCATCCTGACAGCTATTTAAACCCTCCAGTGCCAGGAAATGGGAACCTGGCTTTTAAACCCTTTTTCACTCAGGGGAGGTCACAGAAGAAAGGAGTATTTGCTGACAGGTTGTCCCTAATGCAGCAGGAGGAGCTTCAATGTCTCTGTGTCAGGAGGAGATTATATTGCCTATATTAAAAAATTGAATATTTCTAGCAAACTCAAAATCATATTGAAATGGAAACAGTTTCAGGAGGAAGAGCAGAGAGGTGCTGCAGGTAAGATAAAATATCTTTGTATGGCTCTTCAATAGTTTATTGGTTATTTGCATCCATGTGGTTTGGGCGGGTTTTTTTTGGTTTTTTTTTTTTGATATATCAGGTGATAGCAATGAACATAAACATGATTACTTAGCTTTTTTTTCCTCTTTCTTTTTGTGGTACCTGAATGTTGATTGAGTTCTATGCTTTAATGAAAATCCTTCCTTTCCTGGAGTCTTCAATGTTCTTCAAGCATTAGAGGAGAAGTTAGAGGGTGAGTAGTTTTTCATACACTACAAGAAAAACTCCTTAATTTTACCAGTTCAAATGTATACATTTTATATCATCTAAACTTTTTGGAAGATTATCAACTGAACAGGGATGGCAGACTGGATTGGGGATTAATTGAAAGGGCATCACATACAACTACTTTAAGTTGAAGGACAGAAAGCAAACAAGCTTTTGACAGTTTTGACAAGAGGTGAAGTGAAAAAATGGACAAAAAAGTGTTTATTTTTCATATACATCTAGATTTCAGAACTTAATAGTTGGTTTTTATGACTTAAACCCATGTTTAATGGATGATCTCTGCAATTTGTGAGCCTCTGCTGCAGTTCAGGACTGCAGACATGCTCAGGGAGGGCAGGGCCGGGAATTTTGATGGGCATGCCATGGAAGGGTTGGCAAATGCTGTTCAATGAAGTGGTTACAGCATCTCGTACATCTTCTGATTAATAAGACAAAATTCAGTTGCCCAAATGAAAATCAGTCCTGACCAGACAAGAAAACTGCATGAGATTGTTCTTTCTATCAGTTCCAATAGAAATTGCCCTGTGATCAGAGTGAGTTTGCAGCAGATAACTCCTGTTCCATGTGGCATCGCTGCTCTTGGCATCTCACCATGAAATGCAGTCCTGGACTTGGGCCAGATTAAACAGCTGAGTAGCTCTGCCTTTAGATCCAGAGGCACAGGAGAGCAGGAAAATAATTCTCCAATGTCAAAATCTATTTTCTTACTTTTAGCAGTAGCTAACATTTTGTGATATGTATACACACAAGCCCATACAATGAAACAGTTTGTTTTATGAGGCTACAAGGACATATGTGGGCAAGAAATACAATGCATTTAAAAAATTTGTACCAATGGAGATTATTCACACTTTATGTGGTGTTGGAAGTTAATATTTGTGATCTTTGTTGCTGTTGTGCTGTGCAAAATGAGCATTGGGGTTACTTAAGTGACACATCATCGTGGATCAGACATCAACTCCCAGAAATTCTGATTTTCATCGTCTCTAGTTCTGCCACAAGAAGGCTATGGGAGCTGAGAGCTTGTTCTGAGTTTTGGGGAGGTACTTTGAAACCTTACTTGCCTTGATGTTTTGAAGTGTAATTGAGGGAGGTTCAGAAGATTTAGAGCCTTGGTAAAGCAACCACTGCAATGATTTGCCAACAAATTTTCCAAAGCCTTCATTTTGCAGTGATTGCTACCCCACAGAAAGCACACTTTTATAAAAATTGAAGTTAGTTGAGAAGCAAGTTGAGGTTTTTATTGAATCAGGCTGTATCTTCAGAACTTTTTCACACACCCCTTTGTTTTTGGTTTTCCTTTGGAGCAGCAGATATTGCTCAGGGGCAAGAAGGCTGCCATCCAATGGACCAGGGCCACGAGGACATACAAAACTTTGAAAGTTATTCCCTACCTCATTTTCTGGGGTGAACTGAAACTGTACCCATGAAGTTTATTTATTACAAAACTTTGAGGGTTATTTCCTACCTCATTTTCTGGGGTGAACTGAAGCTGTATCCATGAGCTGCACCTGAACATTCTGAGTTCCCCATGGCTGGGAAAACCTGGCTACAGGAGTATCTGAGCTGAATTCTCAATGAAAAATCAAATTGAGAGAAATTTTGCCTAAAAATAATGTGTGCTAAAATAATACAGGCATCCAGTAATGCCTGGTAAGTCATGCACTGTATTAAAACCCTACCAAAAAAAAAAAAAAACCCAACAAAAAACAAACCAAACCCAAGACAGATCTAAAATAATTAGGAGGTTCTCCTTCTTCCTGTGAAGATCATCAGTATACAGTAAGTCTCTTAAAGACCAGTGTTTAAATTATTAAGGCTGCCAGTTTAATGAAAAAGTAACAGCTCAATTCAATAATTCATGACAACAATTTGAGGCAAAGCACACAAAATATTTTTAGCATGTGTCTCAAGAACAGTTAGACACAGGATCAAAATATGCAATGTTACACACAGTATGTTCTTATCTGTTAGCTCTGGTAGAGGGAATAAACATTTTTTCCTGATGAGAAAATCAAAGTTTTGTGCCATTTCAGTGAAGTCAAGTTGACACCTGCAGAGAAGCAAGTCATGACATTTTAGCTGACTGGGTTTCCCCCACTCCCCCCTCCAGTTGTGGTTTGTTTCTGCATTTTATTTACCCTGACAGACAAAAGAAAAATGTTGAGATGAGGATTTGGCATCTTTTCTAATAATTCTTCTTCTTTTTTTTTTTCTTTTTTGTTTTCCTCTTCCTTCATTAAATAAGTAGCCCATACATTCTGGGCTAGGACAGTTCGACTGAGGAGGAAAACACTTGAACATATTAATATTAAAAGAGTGTCCCTCCTTTCTTGTTGCACCTCCACCCTCATATTGCTCAAACATTTCTCCATTTATCAAGATAATAAACTTCAGAATTCATAATACATCTATTTTCGTGTCATCCTGGCATAGACCTGCCTGACTGAGCCAGGAAGATCCTCAAAAAAATATGAATTTAGGATCGATAATATTTATAGCTCCATTTATAAAGCTGAAGTCAAAGGCATGGATGATGCAGAATGTATTAAGGGAAATTACACTGGGGATTCTGTTTACTGGCCTCTAATCCTACCTCGACTTTTCAGCATCTCATTTTGTCAGGAAAACATAAGTTGCAGGTGTTCATAAATGTAAACTGCCCCATAAAGAAGCTCACAAATTATATCTGTTGTGACCTAATATTGCAGTATAGGGTGCTCTTCAATGGTGTTTTTCCTGGCTGAATGTTATTTTTGTTAACTCTGGGTACCATTAAAGTCTATGATAAAGTTATTGTAATGGAATTGAAATACATTTTATTACACCAATATAAGTTCCATTTACTGTGCAATATGACAGTGCTTAATAATTTTATATTACAGGCATAATTATGACATCAAATTAGTAATTTCCACAAAGTACTTGCATTAGACACTCATATGATACGATGCAGTGTATTTTAATTCTCTGGGGTGCCTGAAAACACACATTTTAGCAGGGGTAAAGCAGAAATATGAAAGGAAGCACCTCATAAGTCCTTTGAGCAATTTCCTACGGATATTTACCTTCCACTGGGGTACAGGTATTATCAAGATTGTTTTTCGATTCCAATACATTGTTGATAAAGCCAGGAAGTTAAAGAAGTCTAAAAATTGTGATAAATCTTCCTCTTTGGTGATCATGTCAAAGGTGTCCAAAGCCACTGCCTCGTTATTCTGAGCAGCCTCTTAATTTGATCAATTCCACTAGACCAGTGAGGCTGTTCCTGGTGGATTGGGTGGTGGGGAGGATTAGAAACTCCAGAGTCTGAAATTGGGAGCTAGTGGAGCTGCAGAGCCCCCTTGGAAAAAGGAATGAGTTTGTGTCCCAGGGAAATGAAATTCCCTCCAAGGTAGAGCACAGTAGATTTGGCAGTGCTGAGCCACAATGGTTTTGAGGCAGGAACTCAAGATTTGTATCCAAGTGATGTAACTGTGGAATCTTTGGGGTTTTTTTTCCCTCTCCTTGGGGTATTCACATGGAATTAATTTTCTATTCAGGTGCTGAAAACTTTTGCATTGCAAATTCGTCTGAGGGTTTGGCTTTTATCTGCTAAAATAAATGACAGAATGCGATGAAGGTTCACGAGCATCTTAATAAACCTTTAAGAGTCTGCCTTAAATACCAGTTTTCTATACTAGAAAGCTCATCAATATCTAGACAGCCATGCAAACAGCGAGGAGGCCAGTCCATTAATGAAATGTTAATGACTGAATTAGACCTGTAATAACAGAAGTAGAATGCACTGCTGTGAGTCCATTAACATCAGCAGACCCTGCTGGGAAACAAGTAAACACAACATACAAAGGGAAAACTTGTGCTAATAAACAGGTTTTGTGCAGTAAAGGTGCTCAGAAGCTCAAGCTGTAAATCCCATTCGTTGCTGTTCTGGTGGGGATTTTTTTGCAGAAGTTCATCCAAGCCACACACCCAATATACATTTCACGGTGACATAAAAAGAAAATGCTCCACAGCAAAGTCCTTGCCCTGAAAATTAGCCAAAGACTACTGCCATGTATCCTGACAAACATTCCTACCATAATATGTTGTGTGAATAAACAGTTCAATGGCAAGTGCAGCTTCATCCTTGTCTTTGGGGAGAATTTCTTCCCTGTGAGGGTGCTGAAGCCCTGGCACATTGTCCAGAGAAACTGTGGCTGCCCCATCCCTGGAAGATTTCCAGGCCGTGTTGGAGGGGGCTTGGAAAAACCTGGGATAACAGAAGGTGTCCCTGCCCATGGAATGAGGTGGCCCTGGATGATCTTAAATGCTCCTTCCATTCAAACCTTTCCATATTTCTTTCTGCAGCCAGCCCAGGTGGGTGGCAGGGAGCAGCAGTTGGCGCCTGATGGATGGCTGACCCCAGTGAAATGGAATTTATGGGGCCTCACTGGGGCCCTCCCAGCCATCACAGAAACTGCCACTGTTGGCACTAATTAGGAGCACTGTTAAAATTTTATCTTGTGCCTTAAAAGTTGATTGTGCTTTGCAGAAAGTGTTAACCCCAGCAAAGGGGATGGGAAATACAACACTGCCAGGGGCTTCGTGGGTGACCCTGTAACCCCCCACGTGAGAGTTCTTGCCTTGGGACGGAGGAATTAATGACTTGACTTTTTGGAATGAGAGCTTCTTCTTTCCTCTTCCAAAATATATAACCTTTTTATTTTTTTCAGTAAAAGTGATATAAAAATAGTTAAATTCTGGTCTTGAAAACCTCAGCAATTTCCTCACATAGGAAAAGCCTACATGTGTGGATCTTATCTAAATGTCTTCCTTTTTTTAGCAAGAATTAGAAAGAAGCTAAATATCCTCTTCCTGCTCCTGGATACCTCAGTGTATCTCCCAAGGGGCTGCTTTTCACCCACCTTGCCCTCACCTGTGTGCAGGGGTTTGGTTTGTATTTTACTTTGAAGTAACACAAGTATTTTCCCTGAATTTGCCCATGCCATTAAAAAGGTTCTCCTGTGGTGTTTCCAGGGAGGATTTTCTGCACTGAGGACAGCTGGCTCTGGTGGTCAGATCCTGGAGGAAATGGGGAATATCAGTTCCCAGATCTCAAGGCTGGAACAGGCTCCATGTGCCACCTCCAGTGAACCAGCTGCACTCTGTGCTTTGGGTCTGCACCCCCAAATTAGGGGTAATTTCACCTCAGTATCCTACAGAGCTGCCTCGAGGGTAAAACCATCAAAGGAAACCACACTGGGGGTGGGGGGCACATAAACCCTAACATTGAAATTACATACATTGTTACCTTCCTGTTAGTACCATTTGAATTTAAATTTGGGCAACTCTGTAAGTGCTTGAGTCCTTGGTGGCCTTTTGGTTTTATGGCCCTGTCTTTGTTTCCTAGGATAACACTGAAGGACTGTGTAGAGGAAATTAATTTAATTATAAAGAATGCAGAGATCTGATTATGTGCATTGAAGAAATGAATACCATATCTGAATACTGAAAGAAATGGTAGAATTAACAGTAAATGATGTGAACCACCCTCTACTCTTCCCTCTGACCAAAAGCACTGAGCTAAACTGGACTTTTGAGCCACCTCACCAAATAAGAGTTACAGTTTTTTCTTTTCAGAAAAAGCAGATTTTGATATGAAAATTTGAGCAAGTTTCACCATGTGTAGTTGATTTCGCAGCAGAACAGATTTTGCCATTTTTACTTGTGTCCTGAAGCTTTTGTCATCTTTCTTGCAATACAAAGTTTTAAAAGTCATTACTAACACAGGCTGGTGCATGGGATGCTTTGCCTGTGTGAATGGTCTGGGCAAAGTGAGGAACTTTCAAAACAAACTTTAGCAATATTTTTTTGCTTTGTAATCCTCAAGGGAGTCAAACCAATTTCAAGTTAGATGTGATATAGAAGGATAGGAAATAGCAACAAAGATGTAAGGTAATGTAAAAGGAATAATTGGGAAAAAGTTTGTAGCAAATAGAGATGAATTAAAGAAAAAAAAAAGAAGTCTGTTTTCCCACAGACATAATGAAAAATCTGTTCTCTTGAAAAGGGCTTTGGCCAGTTGCTGGAAGTGAGGACAGAGGTTTAAAAATTAGGTGGAAGGAGGGGAGTGGATGTGAAAAGCAGAAGTTTTTGAGGTGGGGAGAGGTGTTTGAGAAGCCAGATCTGGAATGGAACAAATATCAAGAATCTTGAATGCAGTGTGGGAGAGGCAGAAGGAGATCAGCAGAACAGGGAAGGTGTGGTGAGGCTTCCTTAGCTTCTCAAGGATTAGCAGTGGCTGCAGTTTCATCCAGAGTGTTGTAGACATTTGGGGTGAGGGATGAGGCCAGCCATCAGAACCACAGCTGGAAACCTCTGGAACAAGAAGTTCTATCTTTGGGTACAGACAGAAAGGGCTTCAGAGGTGCAGATGGGAATTCAGCACCCAGGGGCTCCTGGCTCCATTGCAATGTCTCCCTCCACCCCTCACCTCTGAAGAGCTGGATTCATATTTAAACTTATCTGGAGTCAATATAAAGAATTGATTTCAGCCTGTTTAGAATAAAATTGCATTCGGGTTTCCTTCTTACCTTTGTCCAGGAATTCCCTGATGCTGCTGGGAGCCTCCCTAGTAAGCCAGCCTGCCCTGAAATCCCCACTGAGTGAGAATTCTTGCTTTTTGCCCACTTTGGACAAACTTCAGAGGGTAGAATGATTTCAGCAGATGCATTTATTAGTCTGGCTTTGCTGCCTGGTGTCACACAGTGAGGTTTTCTGAGGTATTAACTATCACTTTAAATTCTTCTCGCTTTGAGTCATCCCATCCTGTATATAATTTGAACAGGTTTTTGTGTAATTATTTCTCTCAATAATTACCATTTTACAATTGCTATAGCTGCCTGTTTTGTTATTCTCTCCTGCCAGAGAACAGCAGAAATGTATTACACGTTAGTGTAACTTATGATCTTGGATTCATGTTTAAAATGCATGGAATATTTTTCATCTTCTGTTTGAGGCAATACCTCATCGGGGATCATATCTCACAGTGTAAGTTTACACTGAGTAAATGGATGCCTTGTACTGCAAATACAGTGAAAGAGAAAAGGTTGCAAGAAATAAATAAAATCTAAATTTTAAAGGCATTGGAGGGCCAGTGAATATTAATGGCTACAGGTAGTGACCTGGCTCATCTGGACAGTCGTGCAGAGAGTTTGTGTATGGTCCCTTTTTCCTCTTAAATAAATTGGATTTGGCCACCATTGCAGCCCTTTGTTGTTGTCTTTTGATGAGGATTCTAGGAAATCGGTTTGCTGGCATGTGTGGTTTGCTGGCAGGGAGAGCAAACTGGAATTTGCAGGCACAAGTGCTCCTGGTGGATATCAAATTCCAGAAGTTGTGCTCTCCAAGAAAAAGTTCTTTAGCTTTGAGTTTTCTGTGTGTGTTTGGTTTTACCCCCAGGGTAGGTGGGAATAGGTACAGTAGGATGGAGGAAGGGAGTGGCAGACTTTTAAAGTCTTTTAAAGTCTTTTAAAGTCTTTTGAAGTTTGGGAGAAGAAAATGTTTGGTACCTAATCCAACCGTAAAAAGCCAATGCTGAGTTGGGTACGCAGAAGACAGGAGTGCAACCCTTGTAAGGAACAGTGAAATAACAAAATGATGGCTCATTGTTCTAAATGAATCCGTGCTGCTTTTTAAAAACTGATCTATGGCTATCTCCTGACAAGGGTAGTTAGAGATAAAACAGTTTGATCTCATGAGTCATGCTGAAATTTTCTTTCACTGGCACTTAAAATTGGAATGCAAAACAAAAGAGAGAAAAAGAAAAAAAAACCCTAGAGAATATTTGGAGAATGTAGGCATGAACATTTTAAAGAGATTGGGATCAGGATGCAAGTTTGCATAATGACAAACAATTAATAATGGCAGGTAGCACAGGGTGATTGGAGGGGAGCAATCAGGTCCTCTGTGTCCATTTTGTATGCCAGGCATGTGGGAACTTGGGCATCAAACTCTTCTTTGCCTTTTAGTGTTGTAAGTCAGCAAACAGGCTGAGTGTGCAGATGCATTTGATTACTGATGGCCATTATGACATGAGCAGCACCATGATTTATTAGAATGGCTGTTGACTGGGATTCCAAGAAAAGGTAATTGTTTCAGAATTATCCCCACAATTAATTTCACATGTGTGAAGTCCATTAACTGCAACTCCAGGCCATGGGATCCATGGGATGCAAATGCTCACATCAAGAGCTGAGGTTTGGGGTGGGAAGGATGGGCCTCCGAATTTCAGGGGAATCTGAGCGGGGATTGGGTTTTTCCTGGCTCTTTCTGACTTCCTCCAAACCCATAACTGATTATTCCATTCCTCTGAAATGCCAGTGTGCATCAGTGGATGGAAATGTTGATGAAATGGACACATCAGTGATGCAAAGGTGCTTGGACTGTGCCAACAGTAGCTTTTGAACATGGTAGGACGTGTTTTAACACACCATCATCATTGATCATTAGTCATCCTTGTGTTTTAATGCTGCTGGTGAACAGGGATAAGTTGTCAGACTATTGTAAGAAATCTGTGTTAGCAGAAGTGCTGCCTGTACTGTACCATGAAATGCTCACAAACACCATGGGCAGTTTGCACCCTCAGCAAACACAAAATACGACTCGTGATACGATGAATTTTGAGCAGAATTAATCCTTACTCAATCATTCAGCAATGAGAAGTATTGAGTTGTTTTTCTTAAGGATTAGGAAAATTCTTTTGGAAGGAGACAAACATTTGTCCCTGCTGGAAGCTCCTTCAGCTGTAATGCATCATTGTGCCTGACCAGCCCTAG
Organism: Euphonia xanthogaster; assembly: GCA_034509185.1. Taxonomy (NCBI): domain Eukaryota; kingdom Metazoa; phylum Chordata; class Aves; order Passeriformes; family Fringillidae; genus Euphonia; species Euphonia xanthogaster. The sequence goes on from JAYDZK010000274.1 coordinate 2,710,231, forward strand.
AAACCTTGGAAAGACAAAATATGTACAAGCTGGTTGTTAAGCATATGTGATATGTTTTGCCTTGTCACCTGGCAACGAAAAGGTTTTTCTAAACAAATTTCACACATTGCCAAAATTCCAACTTTTTTGAAACACGTAAGCTGCTTATTATTTATTTATTTATTTCCCCTTTCTCAAATGCAGCCCAAGGTGCATCTCTCTCAGAAGAGCAAATGTTAGTATTCCTCCCAGGGAAGGAAATAACTTTTGTAAATTTAATTCACTCAGTGTTACATACTTCATGTAACAGCATTGGGACTGTATGAAAAGATGGAAGATACACTGTCTGTGGAGTAATTCATAGGCTGTCCTACCAGTGTTTTAAAATTAACAAACAAATTGACACCAAGAAACCTTTGGTTGACCTGAATTCAGCAAATGAGCATAAAAATAAAAGAAACAAGCCTGGCTCACTATAAAGTTTAAATAACAAATAAATAATAAAATCTATGAGGATAGTGAAGGCCCTTGAGGGGAAGCTGTATGATGAGTAGCTGAGGTCACTTGGTCTGTTCACCTGGAGGGGACTGAGGGAAGACCTGTCCCAGTCTTCAGCTTCCTCAGGTGAAGAGGAAGAGCAGACATTGATCTTTTTTCTCTGGTGACCGGTGACAGCATCTGAGGGAATGGCTGGAGCTGTGCCAGGGGAGGGTTAGGCTGGATTTTGGGAAAGCTTCTTCCCCCAGAGGGTACTGGGCACTGCCCAGGCTCCCCAGGGAATGATCACATTCCCAAGGCTGCCAGAGCTCCAGGAGCATTTGGGCAATGCTGCCAGGGGTGCCCAGTGTGGGGTTTTGGGGTGTCTGTGCAGGGTTTTGGGGTGTCTGTGCAGGGCCAGGTTGAAACTGACGATCCTTGTTGGTCCCTTCCAACTCAGGATGTTCCATGATTCAGAGTCTCTGTATCTATACATTGTTTTGAAGGAATATGAAGAGAAGTGAAAGTTAATGATTTTTCACGTTGCAGAACATTTATCCTAGAAATGATCACATCACTGGCTGACACAGCTCAAAGTGTCTAGGTTGGAGGGTGAAGAAACCCACGGAGATGGCATTTCTTAAGTTTGAATGAAAGGTTTTAAGGACAATACTTCAAATTGCAGTGGAAAAGCTGCACTGCTGCACTCGGGCAGGCTTTAATAACCTCATACATTTGGGTGCCTCCTTAATCCACCAGCTGCATTCTCTAGATCTGCTGCTGGCTATCAATGTATTTATCTTGTGCCATCTTCCTCCCCTGTGCATGGCAGGGTCAGTGCTGATCCAAGCCAGTGCTGATGGGATTCCAGGCCATTACCAGGCCGAGGGAGGGCTGGGATTTGGGTGCACAATGGGGTGTGACACCTCTGAGTGAGGGGAGGCAGCTCCTCGTAAATGACAACGCTCCGGTAATGACACGCGGAGTTTGGGAACCAGCGCTGCTGAGGAGATCTCTTAGCTGGGAGGTAGAAAGGTGATGCCCAGGAAATAAAGACGGATGATTTCCATGTGGTTCATGCAGGATTTCACCAGTTCCATGCCACCACTACTGGCACCGGCATGACAAAAATGATGGGTTGTCACCAATGGGCACTCCACAATGTAGCCACAAGCACTGTTGGTGTTGTGCTGCCAGGAAAAGTGTTGAGATTTTTAATTACCTTAATGGTGAACTAAAAAGTGCCTGTGTTTCTAGTGCTGTGAAGAGTGCAGAAAAGGGCTGTAAAATGCTAAAACAATGGCAGGCTCCTCGCTGAAGGATGCAGCACGTTGTAATAATGCGGCACGTTTCAAAAAGATCTGTATTTTTTCAAAGACAAACATCAAACAGAAGGAAAAAGGTTATGTCACCTTCACCCTCACAGTGCTGTCATTTATATGCTATCAGCTCATTAAATTCACATTAAGATACTCCATGGGACTTTAGGAGCTATTAGTGCACCTAAAATGGCATAACAAAATCTCAGTTCACTTTAAGAGAGATGGCATTGCGACATTTTGTATTTCATCACTGAATTATTATAGTCTCAGATGCATTCTGCTGTGATGGTAATGGAAGGAGGAATACTAGAGAGGAAAGCTGTCCATTTGTTTATCCCCAGGGAGAGAAAAAAGAAAGTTTGATAAAAAACTAGAGTGAAAGTAAAGCATTAACAATTTAACCCCTGTAGCAATGCTAAAGAACACGCAGGATTTTTTGTATTCTGCTTTTCAGGATGTTTAAAATAAAGAAAGAAGGAAAATTTTGTATGTAGGGAGCTGCTGCAGGCAATGGAAGGTGCAGCAAATGTACTGCATGAATGCAGACATCTGAGTCCTTTATAGGTGAAGTCTCTCGTGACAGCCATAAAATACCTTCCTTCGAATCAACTCTCATGATAAAAATGGTTATTGTGATTAAAGTTGATGTTCTTGTTACTCTGCTGTTGTTTTTCCCCCATTTGCTTTCATCAGAAAATAAGTGTGCTCTTCTAGGTAAATCTACCTTGTGTTTATAAATCCCATGTGGGCTAATTCCCAGGCTCAGGAAAGAATAAGGAAAAGTGAAGCCATACCAAGTTATCATTAAAGAGTTAATATATATTTATATATAAATACTAAAGAAACACTACACTGCTTGATAAATAATAATTAAAAATTGATATCTGAGTTAATAAATATATATTTATGTTTTGGATCTGGAAAATAGCTTGATTTGAGGATGATTTTTCTACACAGTAACAGCAGCTGTACATGAAATACATAAATAGTGTGTATTGAAGGGTAGAGAATAAGTTAAATTCAGTTTTTGAGGCAAAGGTAATTTTCTTATGTGTGTGAATAATCAAAAAAATCAGAAGTGCGATGAAGAATGTTCAGTCATTTTATGTAACATAATTTTCTTAATACCTATTTAGAATTATTTAGAAAACATAATAATTCCTTAGAAGTGCTTTCTTCCCTCTCCAGTCAAAAAAAAAAAAATTCCATGAGCTTAGCCTCATGTGGAATAAAAGGGATCAGAAGAGGAGGGAAATTTGAGAGTCCAAAGCATTGTGGAGCCTCCAAATGTGAACATTCACTGGGGGTGAAACTCATCCCTGTGTGAGAGTCAGGTCCTGCCCAACTTAAACCTTCCAAAATCCCTTTTAACTGCAAGGACCTGACACAGAGCACTTTGGTGCAGCAGAAGGGAATCTCTTCAGTGGAGAGGGACCTCAAAGACTTTGGGAGAGCATTGCAGGAGAAAGCTCAAGGTTTTGAAATAGAAGAAAGAAGAAAGGGAATAATAATAATAATAATCACTGAATAACTGCGCATTGTGCATCCGCTAAATTTAATTTTGGCTACATAAAGAGCATAACCTCTTCAGCACAGTGATTCTGCTGCTTATTAGGTAATACACCTGCTGGAAAGCATGAGATCCTCCAGTTTTATCATCGGGGAACACCTCTGGAGTGGTGACTGCAGGCTGAAACCAGACCTTGGAGAGAGTTTTCTGTCAGGCAGAGAAGATGTGTTGCACTTAAACTCTTGGGTTGTACCTGCTCTTGTTGGTTTGCCCTTCCCTGGTGTTGTGGGATCCTGATGCTGGATGCTGACCTGAGCACTGGGAATCTTGGGAAGCAGCACAGTTTGTTCCTGTTAATTAACATAGACAAATTAGTAGGGAATTTTGTCCAGTCTGGGGCAGGATTTTTAAAGGTCTGGTGAAGATTTACAGTCCCGGTGTTATTGCTAAAGAGCACTAAATTTTACCCTATCTTCAGGCAGTGGTAGAGTTGAAGCCATTAGGAGTTGTTGGACATAAACAGGGGAATTTAACATTTAGGAGCATTTGAGGCAAAAATCAGGAGTAGTTGTGCAGTTCTGGGGACATCATGGGACAGCCTAAGGGAAGATGTCAAACCAAAAGAATGTAAGGTGACCAATAGATCCATCTGGTGAAGGTGGCTGTAAAGTCTTTAATTTTATTTCTTTTATTGTATTTTAATTGTTCTGCTCTAGCCTTAAAATGCAAATTAATTGGAATAGTTGGGCAAAAAGACAACCATATTTAGGTTTATTTGTTTATTTATTTCCAAAAGAGAAGAGTCAAAGTGTGAAGAAAACACAAAGTTAAACTTTTTTTTTGGTACTTGCCATATTCCCAGTGACATATTCAAAGATGAATATTCAGAAGTCTTTTTTTTTTTTTTTTTTTTTTTCCCCAAGGGAAATCTCCACAGTCAGGAGAAGAAATTCCAGCCTGGAAGTTGTGGCCAATTTAATCCAAACACTACAGGAGCAGTTCGACCAAGCTCACAAATTTTAAGCTCTAAGTCATGTTTTGTGATCCCTTTGTCATGAATTAGGGGTTGAATCCATGAAAACTTGGCCATCTCTGTAGGAATATAGTTTTCTAACCCATTACACCATTTATTTTAAGCTAGATTTAAATTATATATCAATTTAGATTTTGTTCACATATATTTATTTAGGTAGAAGTAATTCTTGCTGCTCTTCAGTGGCAATGTGGTTGTGTAGAAGTCACTCTTGCCATTGATGGATGAATTAAAGCTTGCCTTGGTGTGCTGGCTCAGGTGGAGGATTGCTTTGGACTCACACAGCTTTAAATCCTGGAAATAATTTCTTCCTAGAAGTGCACATCCTGGCAGGGAATATCCTGCAGCAAAGGAGCTCCAGCACAGCAAATTGGAAGCAGAAGAGCCTCCAGTGCTGTTGAGAAGACTGGGAGAAATCTTTGTTGTGTTTTTTTCCCAAACCCAGCATAGCAGTCAGGTTACTGAGAATCACATTTGTCCAAAATTGATCAGAGTTGACTAAAACTGTCCCTTCCAAAGGAAATGCCAAGGGCTCCAGGCTGAGGGCACAGGCTGGGTGCTGTGGATGAGGGCATGGCAGAATTGTTGTTTCCCATCCTGTCACCCTTCAAAACCCCAATGTGAGCCTTTTATCTGCTGTGCTACAGCTGAAACTGCCAAATAGGAATAAAATAACCTTCGACATCATTACCCTAAGCCAGAGTGGCTGATTTTACACCAGGAGATCCAGTGACTGTGATATTTAAGATCATTCAGGGATATCTAATTTGCAAACTTTTCATCAGGTCCAAATCATTCATGTTATTTGTTTGCTATTACAAAGCAACTTTTATTTCACATCTCTCTTGGCCACCCAGGCCCTGTTAAATATCTTGCACTGTGTCTTACTGATCTTTAATATTAATTTTGTAAGGTGAAGCACAGTCTATCCTCTATTCTTGCATAACCACCTAAGCCAAAAATCCCCTTCAGTTGATAAAGAGCTTAATTTTGCACCTTAGTTTTTTGTCACACCTCATGACATGGAGCAGATAATCATTATGCCACTAATGGCCCTGTTAATCCTCTCACAGGTATTCACTGAAACTGCTGGAAGTAACTGTTGCTGCGGCTGATCTAGGGCTCAGTAGCTGGGTATTATGTGGTGTGTCAAGGAAAAAAGTGTGGGATGTTCTTGCTGTAAATTGTTCTTACAGACCTGCACAGCTCTGACATCTCCAGGACCCACTGTGCTCTCAAAAGCTGAAGTTAAACCAACCAGAAGTTAAAGCAGGACCTGCCTGGGCTGGTTTGCAGAATCCAGCCCACTATCCCACTCCCATAATGTTTTAATTTCCTCAGTCTGCAGCTGGAGAGGACTGGGAGCAGAATAAATTGAGCTGAATAAATTCATGCTTTTTAAAAGAATCACAAATCATAGAACAGCCTCAGCAAGAAGGGATCAGAGAGATCATTTCATGTCCTCTGCCATGGCAGGGACACCTTCCACAATTCCAGGTTACTCAGAGCCCCATCCAACCTGGCCTTGGGCACTCCCAGTGGTCCAGGGGCAGCCACAGCTTCTCTGGGCTCCCTGTGCAGAGACTCACAGACAAGGATTTTTCCTAGTACCTCACCTAATATCTAATCTGTTGTCAGTTTGAAGCCATTCCCCCTTATCCTGTCCCTCCAGCCCTTTGAAAATTTCTCTCCCCACCTTTCTTGCAGGCTCCTTTCAGGTCCTGGAAGGTCACAATAAGCTCACCCCAAAGCTTCTCTTCCTCAGGCTGAGCAGAGCCAGCTCTCCCAGCCCTTTTTCCCAGCAGAGCTGCTCCATCCCTCTGCCCATCTCTGAATTCCTCCTCTGGACTCTCTCCAGCAGCTCCAGCTCTGCAGGTGGGGTCTCGGGGCACAATCCCCCTTCCCTGGCTCTGGGATGAGCCCAGGACTGTGGGCTGGGGTTATCCTTTCCTGGTCCATGTCCAGCTGGGCCCCAGTGTCAGAGCACTGACTGAGCACTCACTCTCTTGAGCTGTTTTTGGCACTGACACTCCTTCAGCAGGCAGGAGAGATCCTGACCTGTCTTCCTCCTGTGGCTGCACACAAGGTTCTGTATCAAAAAGAAAATTATTTGTGTTATCTCAGTCAATTAAGGAGGGTATTTAGAAATAATGAGGTGAAGCCCAGAGCTGTAAGGTGTGTTATGTGCTTTAACAAAACAAACAAACAAAATGTAGGGATGGGAAATTCATCCCAGCCTGAATGATGAATAGCAACTTTAGTTTAATATGTAAGCTGTAATATTCTGTGAAATGTAGAGTCAAATTAAAAAAGAGAACCCCATCTCAGAGTGAACCTCAAATTAAATCAGAAAGGAAAAAAAATTGAGATTTCTTTTTTTCTGGGGGAAAAATAAATATAAAAGGTCACAGCATGTCTCTAACTTATGTGGACATGGCTGGGGGGAAATGCTGTGTGCAGAGCTCTCCCATGGACTGCAGGCTGCAGCTCAAAGCTGTAATTGTGGGCGATCAGTCAGTGCGCTTGTCTGAGGCAGAAGATCCTGGATGTTGGGATTCCTGGGGGAAAATCACTGCCATTGGTGCTGAGATGCAACTCTGGATTGTGGCCAAATCCCCAGCTGGACCCAGCAACACCAGCACAGAAAGAGTTCTGTGACATTTTCTGGTGTTTGATAACGGCACATTAACATCCTTAGCCGTGGCTGACTCTTGCTTGGGGTTTGGCTGTGGGAGTGAGTTACTGTGGCTTGACAAATTAACAGACATCAGATGAGCCCCAGAAACCAATTTGGTGCACCCTCATGGCCTGGGGCAATGGGGAGGTAAAATACATTAGAAGAAAGAGAGAGAGAAAGAAAGAAAAAGATAGATGCTGTGATGGTCTGTGGTTGGACAAGACAATGAAATTTACTTCTTAAACTCTGCCCCTATAAACATGGACTGCAGATCCATAAGGGTAAGTCCACCTGGGCTAAAATCTTGGGTTAAAACAAGCTGCAGACAGCAGAAAACAACATCTTAATTCAGAAGAGGTCAAAATCCATGACAGCCGTAAAAGGAATGATTACAAATCAATACAATAAAAGAGACAGATTGGAATAAAATAACACAGAAAAGTTTGAGGAAACCATGTTATAAAATTGCATAAATCAAGAGTTGACCAGGGTGGCCACAGGTCCAACAATGGTTTCAGGTCTTGCTGGCTGCACTCACTGCTAGATCAGATTTCCAAACATTTATTTGTCCCTGACAAAACCCACCCTGGTCCATGTTTACTTGTATGAACATTTATTAAGCCATAAAAAGCAAAAACCTGCTGTCCTTAACTCAATCCTGATTGCCAGTAGGAATTGAAGTTGCAGGGCTGAGATATGGCCCTGGGGTGCTTTGGTAATATTGCTTTCTCAGGATGCTTGTTGATGGAGTGTTGGAAAAGATGGCTTGGGAGGCACTTAACAAACCTGCATGTGGATGAAAACACTGTATTTGTTGGGGTTTTAACTGTGTGAATACATTTTAATGTTATTTCTTTTAAAATAATGGGACATTTCAGTATCTGGCACGGATGTGTATGATCTGCTTTCAACTTAAATCTGATCTAAGCACAAATAAGGGGTGCAGCCAAGATAAAGTGATATTTAAAGCTAGAGCAGGGTCCCACACACTCCACCATCTACCCTTTTAAGATTATAAATAAATCTGATAGTGGTTAATTGAGGGATGTGGACAGTCCTACTCTCTGCCTGAAATGTTGACCTGGTGCTGAGGTAACAGCAGCTGACCCCTGTCAGATGGGAGGGTTTCAGGCAAGTCAGGTCACCCTGGCTGTGTCTCATTTAACCCATAAAATAGAAATAACTAACTGTGCTTGTGTCCTCTAGGAAATCTTGGGATCTGCTGCTGAGCAGGGTATCCCTGTTTTATAGGAAACCACCCAGATTTGTAACTCTGGTTTGTAGCTTAGGAAAACATGTAACAAAAAAGAAGAAAAATCAGTGTAGAGCACCAATAACCACTCTAATAAATACTTTCATTTTTGAACAAAGTAAAAGGACAAGAACAAGCAGAAACATTTCAGAGTTTCACTAGGGCTGTCTGTTATTCCTGTTATTCCTATTATTTAGTTATATGTCAGACTTAAATCAAGACCCACACCAGACAAAACCTGCTGTCTGCTCTCCCTGCCTGACAATATTTTTTTGATGAGAACTTGGACTCTCGCTGGTGACGAGAGAAGCTGTTCCTGAGCTCATCTGTGGGTGCAAGAACCGCCTCAAGAGCATCCAGCAGCTCTGCAAGGTCTGAAATGAATCTGTCAGTGCACTGACCTTGCCTTTGCCCTTCTTCCAAGTACATGCATTGCTAGATATCAACAATCTAAACAGAGCTAAAACCCTAAGCAACCAAAACATAAACAATCAAAACAACAAATGCATTTGTTGCATTAGCTGACAGCACCCATAATGTCACTGGACAAATATGTAAATACTGACCTAAATCCCTTTTGCTGGAGACTTTTGTGCTCGCTTTAAATGTTGGAACAGACAGCAGCTCCAGCATGGATAGCCCTGGGTCTGACCAGGAACCTCAGTGCCCACATGGGCACTCCACAGGACTTCAGGGAGCCCTGCTGGAAAGAGGGTTTCATTCTTGTGAATTTTGGCACCACTCATTAGCATTCAATTAATTAAAACCAAACTTCTAATATCTCTTGGCCAGGTTCAAAAAAATAGACATCTGAATGTGCAGGAAATTGGAGTGCTGGCCCAATCCATCAATTAGCTGGACATTAATTGCATTTTTTCCCACTGACTTCAGGAGCTGTGGATCGAGCTAAATGTGGTAGTCTGGGTGGAATCATATTTTTGCTGCTGAGGCCAAAAGGCTTTCCTAGGTGTTTCCTGAAGTGGGGTGATGAACATGAATGTTCCTTTCCACCAGGAAGCAGGATAACAATGCCTGAGCAGGGTATTCCAGCTTCTCCAAGCTCAGATTTTGCAGCACCATGGCAATTGATATCAATTGATATTTCATTTTCATTTTTTGCCTTTTGGCTGAGCAGGGGGTGCTCAGTTTTCCCAGCATTGCCTCCTCCCCGAAGAGCAGGAGGGGCTGATGGTGTGGGTCAAGATGAAACCGAAAGGCTGGATGGACTTTTAAATTTTTAAACATCCAAGGAAGGGGTTTTGGCAGTAATGATGAAAATATCTGCACTGTAGAGTTAGCTGGGACACAGCTTTGTGCATCAGCACTGTCCAGGTTAGTTTATAATTACCCGTGTCCACATAAATGGAAAAAAAGTAGCCAGTTCATCAAAATCATTAAGCATTCAACCAAATTTTTATATTGCAATAACTTGTATAAAACAGAAGTACAATAGTTTAAAAAGTTTCTTTCCCCTCAGATAAGAGTTTTTTTGGTAAGGATTAGCCAGCTGCTGATGTTAATAACTCTGTGTGACTTTTTAACTTATTCTGGAGTACCTCTTCCTCACCAAGGAAGGTTCACCTCGAAGGAGGCAGCATTCCCTGACTTCTGGAGATCTGTGATCTGCTCTGTGCACAATATTAACTATTTGTGGTATTTCCAAAGCTTTAACTCTGATTCCAGCAGGAGCCAGGCAGCTCGCTGCCTTCTGGGATCCCTGATGCAATTTGCTATGTGTTAAACAGCCATAATGCCACTTACCTGCCTCAGTGAGATTTTATGAGGATAAAACTAAAGCTGGAATCGTCCTTACGAGTGTTTCTGACAGCACACTCCACAACAGCTTTTTTGGGAAAGCATTTCCAGTTGCTGTGCTGTGAGGAGGTGTGGAGGGAAACTATTGTGATTTTAAGGGAGCTGAAAACCAGGATTTAATATTCTCTATTGATGTTTGCAGTGTTTAGAATTTCTGTGGGCTGTAATCTATTTGGAATAATTTTTAACAGCGATCTAAACATGATTGGGAGTGATCATTGAATTCTAGACTGGGTTGGGTTGGAAGGGACCTTAAAGCTCATCCAGTTCCACCCCTGCCATGGGCAGGGACACCTCCCACCGTCCCAGGTCGTTCCACTTTTGTTTTGGTCTGTGATAGTGAAAATAGAATAAAATCCTTTTTACTCTGTTACAGGGAGACTCTTCAGGATTCATGTTTGGAACTTTGCTGTCAGTTGTGTGATTTCACCTCAATTCTCCTCATTTTCAGTATCAGCACATGAAGGAAAAAAAAAGAAAAATGACTGCTTAAACACACGTTCTTCCCACTGAAATGACAGGTACTTATAAATATAAACACAATAAAATACCTGAGGAAACAAACAATGTCTGAACACTTCAAATATTTGGTTTCTCATACAATTATGGAAGAGCAGCAAGTCGCTGCTTCTCCATAATACTGAAAGTAACATTCTTAATAGAAAGTTCTGTTATCTGCTCTTGTGTAATTTCTTCTAAAATACTAAATAACCAAGGAAATTTTTCATTTGTAATGCTATTTAATTCTGGATTTTATTTTTGATTCTGGTCGAGGTTAACTTTGATGTTTTCAAAATGAATTTCAAAGACCATTTCTTCAGCTAATTTTGAAGGCAAAAACAGACTGAAACTTTTATCCCAGTTGGTAAGCAGCTATCCCCTAGTTTTATTCAAGTTTTCACATAAAAATGCCAGTCGGGAATAAAACTGACAAATATATTCAATCAAAGATAGAATATTTTTTTTCCTCTTAAGTTGCAAATGGCTTCATTAAAATAAAAGCACCACCTTAGGGATTGCATAAAGCAGAATATTGGTACCTAAATGGTATTTAGGACTGGGCTAAATGTAAAGTGAATTAAAATTTAAAGGATTATAGTCAGGTAGGCCAGAGAGGAATGTCCATTAAGGAGATGAAAGGACCTGCTGTCCCCAGTGACAGGCACACGCCAGGCTGATGGTCAGGCACCTCCACACTTAGTGGCACTGGAAATGGAAATATCCTGGGTGAACCCTGAGCTGCCTGGGGAGGGCTTACTCCAGGCAGAGAAAACAAAATCCTCCTGCAAACATTCAGGGATGGGCTTAATTTTATGTGCATTTGGTGTGTATGAGCAAGAGACTTATGTGAGTGTAGGTAGAAGTGTATCTATATATAAAACATGCATAATCTCTATAATAATATATATTATTAATATATAGTTATTAATAATAACAACTATATGATAAATGTTTATATGATAACATATATACTATTATATACTCTACTATTGTAATATATGATATGATATGATATGATATGATATGATATGATATGATATTATATTATATTATATATGATAAATACTATAGAATATATCATAGACATTATAATAATATAATAACTCTATAGTCAATAATCCTATATTTTATATAGAGATAATATATTGCAACATAATATCTATTATATCTATTTATTATATATGTATAATATAAAATATATGTGTACATATACGATATACTTATCATAATATAATAACTCTATAGTAAATAATATCTATATTTTTGTATAGAGATTAATGATTGCAATATATTATCTATTTTATATATTTATTATATATGTATTTTAAATCTAGATATACATAATATATTTTGTATGTAATAGAGTTATTTATATCATATAAATATATATGACATCAAATTATATACAGACACATATTATATTTAGATATAAGATAGATACTACTAGCACTAGCAGGAATTTGTTGATGAAAAAGAAAACACAGTTAATGCTTTACATTATAACCTATTTCAGATTAAATTCATTAAAATAAATTTGTTTTACACATACCATGGCAAACTCTGCTGCTTCCCCCTCTTAGTAAAAATCCCAAACTGCATTTTAAGGGATTCATCAGATGCAGAGGGACAAGGAGCTTTCACAGTTAATCTGCCAAAGCACATGTGGAAATTTTGATGTGGGCAGAGATCTGCTGGGTTTGTACTCCATCTGCACACACTGGCATGGATGTGTTGCAATTCCTCATTTTCTATCTTTAAGAATGAAATTATCACAGGTGGTTTGGGTTGGAAGAACCTTAAAGCCCATCCAGTGCCACCCCTGCCATGGGCAGGGACACCTTCCACTGTCCCAGGGACAATTTCCACTGTCCCAGGCTGCTCCAAGCCCTGTCCAACCTGGCCTTGGACACTTCCAGGGATCTGGGGCAGCCACAGCTGTTTTGGGAATTCCATTCCAGCTCCTTCCCATCCTCAGAGCCAGGAATTTCTTCCCAATATTCCATTTAACCAGTCAACATTTAACTCCATGATCAGCAAGTGACTGGCAGAAGTTCTTGGAAGATTTCTTTTCTTCTCTGTGATGTCTTATCAAGGCTGCCCCAGAGCAGAGGCTGGACAGGGTCACAGAATAAAGCAGGGATTGATTCCAAGGATCCCCTCCATGGATCCACCTGGGGCAGCACAAGAGCCCAGCCAGGGCTGCCCCCAAGATGAACCCAAATGGCCCCAAAATGCCCGAGCGCTCCCGGGGTCTCTCCCTGGGATCAGCTCTGCTCCATTGGCACCTTGCAGTTC
>JAYDZK010000274.1:2729235-2759788 GCA_034509185.1 Euphonia xanthogaster
GCCTGTTTAATGAGGAGCTCCTGCTGCATCCCCTCCTGGAGATCTGCTCTATCCATATTCCCATGTCCTGCCATTTGAGGGACACACAGATCATCCTGCTGGGGCTCCTGAATCAAGCCCTACATTTCTTCCTTTTAGTTAAATCAGTTATTTCCTAGAGGTACCTTTTGAGGTGCACTGCCCTTTGAGGGGTTAAGGAATGACCTGATGAGACATAGATACCTTGTTAGGTAAAGGAAACGTCACCAGTGTCTGTGAGATGAGCCCATGAATTTTGCTGCTGTGTTTTGCGGTGGTTTTTGCTGTTTTCTGATGTGTAGGTTCTTTATATTTTAGCTTTTTCTGATGATTCATTTTTCCTGTTTCTTTAGGGGAATTCTGGCACCTCGTTACCAGGTGTAAATATTTTTATTTCCAAATGAACACAAAAACTCCAGTGATGAAAACACATATCTGTAAGGCTGACAGTACCACAAGATGTGCAATTGTTGGATTTCTGTCATACTTGATTAATATAAATGTTAAAATATCCCTAATGTGGTTTTGGAATAAAATGTTTAAATAAATATATATATATATATATTGTAAATAGAAATATATGATGTTTATGAATGACTTTGTCATTAAATGGGATTTTACTGGAGGATTTTAAAACACTCAGGATGCTCCTGGCAACTCCAAAATATTTTCTCTTCAAAGACTGAAGCTGGGCAATGCAAATGTTAGGCAGAAAAACTGTGAGGCACCAAATCTGTCCTAAATTCTCCAGGTTGATTTTTCTAGTGTGATTATGTCCCAAATCTTTCTCTTCTCTATCCCTGCCATGCTGGGGCTGGAGAAAGGAGAAAGGGCCACCCTGGGTGATTCTCCTCCTCCAGCCAGAGGTGAAAATTCACTGCAGATGCTGGGCTCGAGTGCAGTGACCAACTCAAAGTGTGAATCTGTCACTTGCTGAACAATTTGTCATACAAAAGTCATCCCAGATTGCTTTTCCCTCTTGCCACTTCTCCCAAAAACCCTACTGGGAACCTGTGGTAGATTCCAGGATCCCAAGACTCACAATTGTATATTTCGATATAATTTTGTCTCATGGAAATGAAGCAAAATTTTCTTAAATCCAAAATACTAAAATTGTTCAGAAGTTGCATGTTTTTCTGAAACATTTAATTTTTAGATTAAAATTACATTAAGATTTATGAATCTACTGCCTAGTTTTGACCTGAACTAGAATGAGTTGGTAGGACCATAAATATTTTCTCTAAAATTTCTTGCTTTTTATGTGAAACACCAGTAGTAAGCAAACTTTAGAAAGAAAGAATTGTCATTGAATCACTGACGTGTTTGTGTTTCAAACAACTCATCTGGGATCCTATAAGTTTTGCACCAGCATTTCATTGAAAGAGTAACTAAAGAGGGAATACCTGAGTTAGTTTTCAGGTGGATCAGGAGTTCTTTATTTTCATCCTTGGCCTTTATTTTTATTTGCAGTGCATTTCAGGTTTCTCTTTGTTTGCAGCTTGAAAATGGGGCTGATTTCCTTTTATATGCTGCTGGCTACCTTTTGATTGTTGTGTGGAGCTACTTCAGGTACAATTTTCTGTCTCTTCCCACGGATTCCTTATCCACCTAAGGAAGAGCTGGGAGCTGATTCATCCTTTAGCAGCCTTGGGTTTAAGATTTATCTAATTAATACAAAAATAATAAGAGAACTTCTGCCCAGGGCCTGGTGTTCTTCAGCATTGTTTGTCTTTGCTGCTTTTCTTTGTCCTCTTACTGGGGGAGGTATAAAAATAACGGGTAACAAAAATATATTGGTTAAGATTTGGGTCCACTTTCAGGAATAGGTTGAAATAAATTTCTCTCCTTGTTAGATGCTGCAGATGAGATTGCACTTGGCTTTATATGAACATAGCAGAGAAATCCCTCCAATTTCCTTTCTCTTGGAAGAATATATTTAATTATCATTGTCAGAAGGGTTTGTGATGATCCTATTTGCTCAGGTAGGGCTAAATTTGTTTTGACTCTTGTATATTTAGTTTTGTGAGTATTAAAGCAGCGACCCAGTGATTCTTTATTGTTGCTCCCTGTGATAATACCCCTCCTGTCTCATAAATAACAGTAAAACGTGAGTCATCGATACTTTGCAGCTCCTTAGCTACAAGGTGTCTGTAAGAGAAGTCAGTGCATTGCCTCGAGGGAGCAGATTAAAGGCAAAATGAGTGTGTTTCTGCTTACTTTCTTGGCTCATTGCTTTATGGATATGTGGGATCTAAAGAATAAGTGGTGGTCAGAAAAGAACAAACACATTTATTAGAGCAGTTAGAAAGAGACACTGTTTTGCTGTTTGCCAAGGTCCTTCTGAGCAGCTACCAAATGACATGGCCTGCACAGAGCTGGTTTTGACAAAGCCTCTGGGATGTGTTAAAAAGTAAACCAGAGCAAATCACGTACTGGAAAGCATAACTCAATCAAGGAAAAATGTATGATCAAGGGCGACATGGGCAAGGAAAGCTTTGCCAGAGCTCAGGGTAAATATTTGTATCAGTGTGAAGTGAAAGCTTCACATCGCTGATGTCAAGCAGCTGGAATTTTCATTGTTTATAAACTTTTGTTGTTACAGTTGGATTTTGGCAGAAAAGGTACCAAAGAGGGAATCGTTTCCCAGCAAGAAAGTCTGAGTTTTGATAAAACAGCTTGAGCAGATAGGAACGTAAAGATGAAACAATTTTTGGGCCTGCTTTTAGCATTTCATGTGATCACCGGTTGCCTTGTGATGTGCAGCTGACTCGTCCTGCAGGAGTTTTTTGTGGGCAAGAAAACCAAGGCTGACCACCAGCCTCCTCTCAAGAAGGTGACCAGCAACAGTCACATTGATATTTAAATACTTGCTTTAATAATTACAGCTTTACCTACTCATTTATCTTCAGAGAACATTGCCAGTGTGAGTCAAATATTTCAATGAGAGAAATATGACCTACTTGGGAATTCAACCCAATTTTTGGGTTCTGTCCAGGAGCCTTAAGATAAACTAATATGCCTTTTCCCCCCACCCCTTACCCTCAGTGCCTTAAACTGCAGCTATGTGTTGCTATATTTTACATCATGTTTTATTCAGCACAAATAAAATGTTGATGTTTTTAGAGCTAATCTGTGGTGATATCAATCTTGGGGTAGAATTATTTTATTCTACAAGAAGTACAAGGCTGGTTTTGGTTATTGTTCTCTGGGTTGGGTCCGTCCTTGTAACTCAGGAGGGAAGTGATTTATACAGATTTTGAGTCACTGTGAGTGGATATTTTTAACATTGGAGGTTCTTGTGATCTGGGTCTTAATCCCAAAAGTTTGTTATGGGGCTGGTGTTTAGCCTTTTTTGAAGGTAAATTTACAGCTGAGCAACATTGAATCCTCCAAGGAAAAAGAGAGAAACCGAGGTATTTAAAAGCCCATTGGGAGAAAAATAATAAAAAATGAAAGTTTCTTGGGTGAAAACTCTGAGACTGGTGTTTAGATTCCCAAGTAATGACTTCTTGAGCCTTAAAGGAACCTGGGCTCTGCTGGAGAGTTGGATGTGTATGTGAAGTGTATGAGTTTTGTTACATACGTGAAGACACTTCAATTTCAAGAGCTTTATATTTTTGTCAGAGTAAACCAGGGGCTACCCCTGCCAGTGAGAAACAGAGCTCTGCAAGAACCTAACAACATTACCCAGCTGCACTAAGAATAGAAATCAAGCCCCTGCTGGTATAATTAAGAAATCTTCACTTCCAGTCCCTGGGCTTTAGAGACCTGGATCACTAACTAATTCCAATTTAGAGAGCTTTTTTGATAAGAGCTTTTGTAAACTAGGAAATAAGCTGAGAATGAAAACTTTTCAGTGCGAGTATTTTAGCTGCGCACTCAGCCTGTTCAGTGTTATTTAATGTTTGGTCTGTCCTGGAGGGAAATCAGATATATCAGCATTGAATTGAAGAAGTACAGCACACTCATGCTCCTAAGGGTTTTGTAAAAAAGAAAAAAAAAAGGTGGCACTCATCCATGGTCTCGGATCTTACACTTGGAAAAGAGCAGCAATTTCATTCATAAATGTGGGGCCTGGCCATGCAGCCTCATGGCAAAGGAACCTCCTGTGAGTCCTGGCTGCTTGGAGCTCTGTGTGATGTAGGGGTGGAAATTCATGCTGGGCACAGATTATTATTTTTTTTTTCTCCTTTATTTAATTTTTTTTCTTTTTCCCTTCCTTTTTGTAACATGAACTTCATAGTTGATTCTGGTCTTGTGCTGTGTGGGAGCTGTGGCAGGGAGTTGCTCTGGTTGACAGTGATGGGAAGGATCAATGTCACCTGTTCTTTTATTCTCCAAACAAGATTAAACATATCTTTATCAATATATCTTCTCCACAAATGGGAAACATTTGTCAAGGATGGAAACCACCAGAAACTTGACTCACTATCATCTACTTTTTTATAGTCAAGTAGTTATTCTTGTTTTGTTTTCAGTATAGCTTCTATTCTGCTCATCTCATTCTTATTTCAGGTTTTATTAATTTCCTTTATTCCTTACCACTTGGCCACTCCTCCTCCTTCAGTTTCCTTGAAGCAGCAGGCAAATTTGGTGCTACTTCTGTGTGATTCAAACCTCGTAACCCACACATTGCAGGAGGTTTAAAGACACTGGTGAGATCACCCACCCACTCATTACTTATTATTATTATTTTATGTATCATGGTGTAACAGGTCAAATATCTGCCTCGTAAAAGTGTGCACGGAGAGGGAAGTGCTGCACAGGAGATGGAACAGAGTATTCCATTTCCAACACTCCTGTTGGCATCCAGATCTCTCACTCTTTCCCACTTGGCTTTGTCACCTAGGATGAAAGAATGGTAAAACCCCTCTGTCATTTGGGAGCTGTGTAAATTTTGGACATATTGGACCTATGAAGTGAGATAATAATAATGTTCATTAAAAATTCTCACAAGATCTGGAGAGTTTTTAAACTGCTTCTCTGATCTTTCACATATGTTGAGCGGAGAAGAGGATTTTTCACAGAATCACAGAATGGGTCAGGCTGGGAGGGACCACAGTGGGTCACTGGTGCCACCTCCCTGCTCCAGCAGGGCCAGCACAGGGCACAGGATTGTGTCCAGATGGTTCTGGAATATCTCCAGTGAGGGAGACTCCACAGAGCTTGGTCATTGCACAGGAAATTTCTTCCTCCTGTGCAGGGGGAATTCCAGGGATCAATCCCTGCCCACTCCTCTGGTGCCACTGCTGGGTCCCCTGAGCACAGCCTGGCCCTGCTCAGTCCTACAGACAGGGAAAGATGGGGAGGTGCTCCCCTCTCAGCCATCTCTTCTCCAGGAGGAGCAGCTCTAGTTCCCTCAGCAGAGAGATGCTCCATTCCCTTAATTTCTGCTAGTAGATCGTGGTAACACCTAAGAACCTTTTACAAATTAACAAATTAGTGATTCCTCACCTTATTCTAAATGAAATCATCATTTTTTGTCTCGCTCACCTCCTCTCCTCCTTCCATGGTTTGATACACCATCCTAGTTTGTGTCTTTCCAAACGATATTATGGCAGGAATATGAATGCAGGAATTTCTTTAATGAAGGGGGCTTCCATTCCTCACTGGACCTGCTGTTGCCAGGAGTCTGGGTCCCAAATGGAGCTCACTGGTTTGATCCAGCACAGGGGATTGGGTGGGCCTGAATTATCAGGAAGGAGCACATTGTGTTCAAAGCACCTGTTTGTTCTGTTTTGGTTTCTTCTGTCACTTAAGGCACAGAGCTCCCTGTATAAGGTGCACACATCAGGTGTAGGGGATGGCAGGAGATGGTGGAGTTGTTCAGGTTGGACAAGACGTTTCAGATCCTTGAGTCCAGCCCTTAGGATGAGTGAAGGAGTTGCCCAGAAGCTGGAGCCCACCTGTTAATGTTCTAATCCCTTCTGGGTCATGTGGAGATGAGTTTTGGCTGTAGCTCTGTCCTGTTTGCCCAGTTGGTGGCATTTCCTCCCCATGGATGGTGTGGGGAGGCTGGCCTTGCTCTCGTGCCCTGCCCAGACAAACTCCTGAAGGCCAATGCTTGTGCATCCAGCTTTTTTTCAGGAGGGATTTCCATCTCCTTCCCAGGAAAGCTGCATCCCAGCTGCATCCCAGGATGGGAGGGACCCCATGGGCACCAACATCAGAGCTGGAATTTGTGTCCAAGGCTTTTTTTAAAGAATATTTCCCTTGATGCTTTCAGAGGCTGGCTACTGCTTTTAAAAGTTGCAACCCCAGTCATGCATGAAGCTTGATTTAATTTTTATTTTTTTTTAAGGAGGGCAAGAGTACAATTTAGACAAACATTTTTTTATATATTTTTTTCCCCTGGAATGATGAAACTGCTGCACTGCAATCAAGCTGCAATATAAATGTGAAATACTGTCAGATGATACGAAGCTGGGGCAAATGAAAGCCAGCGATATGGAGACAGAATCCTAAAACAAATTCCAGGAAAAAGCAGGCTATTTGCTTTCAAAATACAGAAAGTAAACTAACCTTAAAAGTACTGGCACAATGCAGTAGCTTTGGCTGTGTATATGTTCAGCTGAAATTGAAATGCAGGTTGCTCGTGCAGTGAAAATAATTGTTGAAAAAACTAGAATAGAACTATTAAAAATAAAAATTAAAGAAAAAAAAAAAAAAAAAACATCGGGAGCAGGCAGCTGGAGGAGTCAGCTTTGCGAAGGGGACTGTAGGTGGAGCTCGGATCTGCGATTCCTCACTCGGGCTCCACAATGAAGCAATTGTTTGCCTGTCTCCTCTCAGCAACCCCTCCTTCCCCCTTGGTGCTTTTTGGTGTCACTTGTGTTTATTTTCACGTGCTTATTTTCACTGCTTATTTTCACGTGTACCTTTGCGCCAGGGCCATCCTGGAGCGCTCGCATCCCCCCGTGGATGCGCGGCTATTCCCATGGCATCCCTGGGCTATTCCCATGGCATCCCTGGGCTATTCCCCTGGCGTCCCTGGGCTTCGTGGAGCCAAAAAAGCCTTCTCAGGAACACCTAATCCTTGGGCTGCTTCCAAGCACCACAATCTCTCCGCAGAACTGACACGGGCCACTTGGGACACTTGAGGGCTTTAGGTGTGTCTCCCTCTGAAGTCAGCCACAGCCAAGCATGAGGCAAATGTGCCCAGACCAAAGAAAATAAATTATGTGGGCTCCAATTTTCAGCAGTTATGAAGTATTAAATTACACATCTGAAGAATTCGCTCGGGGGTTAACCCTTTGGAGCCCGCAGGGAGGGTTCTGGTGGCTCCTCCTGCTGGGGCTGAGCTGCCCCGTGTTTCAAAGGCACACGGGTCGTTGATCACGGGGCTGGAGTGCTAATTGAAATGCGTGTAATTAATTGTTAACACAGAAAAGGGAGAGTTGGAACATGTGGAAGAGAAACCTGGTACCTGTGCAAAGGCCGTGGGGGATGAAGAAGCTGCTCTGGGTTTTGCCACTTCTCAGGCGCATCCCAAGAATGTCCTGAGTGCCACCAAACTTTTAAATAAAACAATAAATTTTAGCCTCTGTTTTGGAGCCACGAGTGCAACTTCCAGCATGACATTAGCAGGCACTCCAGCACCATTAACACGGCCTCTGGAGCTGCCTCTTCATTCAGGTTTTGGAGAAGTGCTCGTGAGCCACTGCGATTCTGCTGAATTTCTTGCTGAAAAGGCATCAGCTCTCAGTAAGAGATACAAAAAGTACAGCCTGCCCTTCCTCCCTCAAGTATTTCTGGTTCCCCACAACCATCTGTAACATGAAATATCTGGTACGTTGTGTTGCTGAAACTTAGGAGTATAAACCCCACACTGGAAAAACAAACGGCTAATTATTTTATTTTTTTTTTTTACTAGAGGATTTTTAAAGGTATTTTCTTAAGCAAATAATTAGCCCATGGAAGCGATAGTGATAAACAAACAGACAATTATTCAGAAGGAGGCTTTGGGCTTGTTCCCCCCACTCCTCTCTTACTGCACTAATTAAGGTTTGTGGTCTTCTTGCAAACCAATCTGAAACTGAGTTTTGTAATAACTCCAGGAAGCTGCTCTGGCAGTGAGTTCACTGAAGTTGCTGCACCCTTGCTGCTGCCTCCTGGCACATGCAGCTTTCCATGGATAAAAATCACTGTTTACAATCATTACACTTTTTATTTTAATTTTTTTTTAAATCTTGGGTGGACCTGATCCTCAAAATGGTGAAACACAATATCTTGTCAGCATGTAAAGAAAATCTGGGAGATAGCATTTAGTCTTCAGAGGCAAGTTGAGGTTATTCCTCCTGCTGGAGGGGAATTCCTCCCCCTGCCTTGCTGGGTCAGTGGGATGCTGTGTGGTGGCCCTCTCCCAGAAGGGACACATCGTGGGGCTCATGGATCGTGAGGATGCTGGGCTGGCCACACAGGAGCTGGAAGTGGAGTGGAAGGGACACAGAAAAAATTTGGAGGTCGCTTCTGAGGTCTCAGGGAATGCTGTGGCCCCGCTGCCTGTAACCTCTGTGGCAGGATGGAAATGACAATGACCCTGTAAGATCTGGGGCTTGCAAAACGCCGCGTGTATCATTAAACTGCTTTTATGCCTCATGTACCTCTTACAGATGACATGTTTACGTGGTTTGTATTACAGATTAATATCTCTCTGGCCTGAGAGTGTCTTTCCAAACTCCCTTATTTCTCATTTCCCGTCCTCAATGACATAATAGATTTAAAGTGCAAGGTAATTTTCCACCTCTGTATTTTTAGAAAGGTTTTCACTAAAGAATAGACCCAGTGTTTGAGGGGGTGGCAGCTGTAAGCATCAGTAAAACATGTAAGTTGTAGAAGATAAGGCATGGAGGAGGTATAAATACTATTTCTGTGTATATTGAAAACGGCTTCAAAAGTGAGGATATGTTTCTTTTATAGTAGTATATTCTCCTTAAATTCTGCTGTAGTAGAGAATGAATCAGGACGTTCATGTGTGTGTAGGGGGTTTCCTTTTTTTATTTTTTTAGGGATCACTTATTTTTTGATGTTCCTTTCAGTAGTGTTACAGTTTTCCAAGAGTTTCCAAAAACAACTTAGTAGATTCAGTATTCTGAGTACATTTTTTTCCCCCTAACTGATACGTGGCATTAAAATTCATGTAAAGTGGGAATATTTGAAAGTAAAGGAAGCACAGTACTGGAGTGATACTATGAAAAAAGTGAATCTCTTCTACATGCACAAGTCAACGGGCAGCAAGAATAAATGACTGGCTTAATGAATTTATAAGTAGTCTTAAAAACTTTTTGGCCAAAACTTGGTAGAGAAGTTATCCCATTTTTGAGGCACATGGTTTTTTATTAATAACTCTCATTCTAGTTTCTCCTGACTGTCTTTGGACCATGTTGTAGGAGGCTGCTCTACGCAAGCAATCCCTACATGATCTTTTTTTTTTTTTTTCTGGGGTATCAAGGAGATTTTGGGTCAGTGTGGGAACTCTGTCAGGATCTGTCACAGCTCACCGCCCAGCCAGGATGGCTGGGAGTGCTGCCCAGTGCCAGATTTGTCAGGGGCACACAAATTTTGTGTTATTTCTTTTAGTTCAGCAGTCCAGGATAACTTACACATCAAAGCCAGGTCCTTGTTTGTACCCTTAAACCCCATTGAATTGGAATTCACCCTTAAAAACACAGAAAGTGCAAGAATTTTGAGTTGTTATACTTTATTGGAGAAAGCTCTGCTTGCTGGGGGTAATTTGTGTAACACTTTTGTAACCCCCTTGCTTTCCACGTGGGGATCAGGTGAGGAGGTCACAGATATGTGACACTGTTGACATCAAAAATACGACAGTGGAGTCATCATTGCTTTTAGGATCAAACATAAGGCATTTCTGGAATGTATGAAAGTCGGGGGGCTTTGTCTGCTGAAGAGAAAAGAGGATTTGGGAAGTGTGGAATAGAGCTCTGTGCGAGGGCTTTAACGCGGATTAGAACACCAAAGCGTTTTGGCACCTTTGGGTCTGCGCCAGAACATCTCTGGGATGAGGCCAGATGAAAAACCTGCATGTGCAGAGTCCCTTCCCAGCATCCCTAGTCTGATGGTGTTTAGGTGGCTGGATGAGTTCCAGCTTTGGGGTGAGCTGGTATTCCCACGTTCTGGTGTGAGCACCTGGAACACGTGGATTTTCTAGCTTACACGTTTAAGAGCCTCGGGAGATTTTCTGAAGCTTTCCTGAGCTCCACTTTTGAACCTAATCAAGCTCTTTTGTGGAATTTAGAGTCAAGTGGAAAGTGCAAAAACTGGATTGTGATCAAGGAAATGCAATGAACACTTGAACTGGGAGGTAAGGGGTAAGGTGCCTCCTGTGACTTACGAGATCCAAAACAGCACTGAGGATATTCTCTCTCCTGTTCTAAGAAACCAGATCCAAGTGGTTTCTTTGCTCTGTTCCCTTTGTGAAGTAGCTATGAGGAAATTTACAGATAAGTCTCAGCCAGAAAATCCATCTGGTATGAGAAGAAGGGGCCAAAGAACAGCTCTTTGAACACTCAAGGCTGCCTTCTGTCTTGACTAAGCTGTCTCCTGCCCAGTGGTGGGGTCTCCCATTCCCTTTGACTCTTCCCATCAGTTCTATTTTTCAGGTGGGTAGTGAAGGTGCTGTGGTAAAAACCATTCTTCAGATTCTGAAGGATTTAGCATGGTCTTTTGTCGCCCTTTCAGAGTTATCCTGCTCATTTCTCTCCCCAAGGTTCTCTTGGATTAGGTTGTGTCAGGGATCATTGGTATTTAAGACTGGGGGCCAGGGGAGACTCCTTGGCAGGTCTGTTCTTTCAACTGGTGCTTTCGTCCACAGTTGGTTCCAAATTTTCTCCCCTTAAAAAATTTAACAGTCACTTTGGTTCACAATCTTTGGCCAAAGTTGGGACAGAAAAAAGCAGGGGATTTTGCTGAATTTTGTCAAACCATAAGAAAAAAATAGAAGTTACTTGAAGTGAAGAGACTGTTTTGAAACTCTAAAGCTGAAGGGTTTCTTGCTTGGTAGAAGATAATTTTCAGTTTGTTTGCCTTTATTTAAAGACAGGTTTACACTTGCTAAGTCTGCATGAACAAAGCAGGATATGGCTGAGCTATTTCCCACCTCTTGCCTGTGGCTTCAGCTGCAATGTTGGCAGGGGGTAGAGCAGAGAGGGTTCTGATCCCTCCTGGGACATGCTCAGGAGTCTCCTGCAGCCTCTCCAGCCCTTTCCCTGCTGCATTGGTTGGAGCTCCATGCTTGGGATGACAACAGTTCCAGGTGGCAGTGTACGAGTGACTTATTTCCCAAGCCTGCATTCTGCAGTGGCAGTCACCTCTAATTAAATAGTTACAAGAAGTTGCTTTCAGGCAGTTTCAGGGCAGCAAGAAAAAAGCTTGCTCAAAGGTAGGATCAGGCACAGCTGCAACAACATCTCCCTGAGGGTGTCTAATGTGCATGGAGTAGAATTTGAGGGTTGTGTCTACAGAGGTTTAAACCTCTCCTTTAGCTTCGCTACAAGCCAGCTGGGAAGGAGACCATTCCAATTCTTACACAGTCACTAATTCATGCACAAGCTGCAGTAGGATCATCTCCAGGACTTTTCTTTTATTATCTTCTTTCCTCTGCTTTGCAGGGAAAAGGTCTTGCACTGGTGTCACCCAGAAGCTGGTGGTACTTGTCCTCCAAATGGTCTTTTTGCTGTGTGGCTGATGGAATCAAGGGCTGCCAAGGCATTTGTGTGTTGGAGACCCCACACCTGCCCTCGGGAAGGCTGAGAGAACAGGGTTTGTTCAGACTGGGGTGAGTTAATTGTGGCCTTTCATTCCATGAAGGAGCCAACAAGAAAGATGAAAAGAGATTATGAGGGCATGGAGTGCCAGGACATGGTGCTAGAATTTTCTAGATTTAGAAAAATTCCTCCCTGTGAGGGTGAAGAGGCCTTGGCACAGGGTGCCCAGAGCAGCTGTGGCTGCCCCTGGATCCCTGGAAGTGTTGAAGGCCAGACTGGACAGGGCTTGGGACAACCTGGGATGGGGGAAGGTGTCCCTGCCATGGCAGGGGTTGGAATGGGATGGTGTTTAAGGTCCCTTCCAACCCAAAGCATCCTGGGATTCTGTGACACAGGTGATGCCAGGTATAGGAAATGCAGCTGGAATCAGCAATGCTGACCTTGATCTGAGCTTGTTCATCTGTAACTGTGAGTAGAATCATGGAATCCCAGAATGGTTTGGGTTAGAAGGGAGCTTAAATAGGGCTCATCTTGTTTCAACCCCTCTGCTGCAGGCAGGGACACCTCCCACCACACCAGGCTGCTCAAAGTGGGGATGTGGACCTGAACACCTCCAGGCATGAGGCAGCCACAACCTTTCTTGGATACCTGTTTTGGCACCTCAGCCAGGAGGAGGAACTTGTGTTCCTGATAACAGGAGACAGTGTGTTGCCACCATAATATTTTCTGAAAAATCCTCTTTGCCCAGGATTTTCTCCTGTGAGAAGCCTCAGAGAGGAATTAAAACAATAATTATCTAATTGCTGCTCTTGTGTTTGCTGCTTTGGAATGTGGCTTGGACATTGTTCACCAACAGGTGAATGATTGTTTCCATGTGAATTGTTTTAACTTAATGGCCAATCATGGCCAGCTGTGTCAGGACTGGAAGGAGTCAGGGGTTTTGTTATTCGTTCTTGTTAAAACTTCTGATGTATCCTTTCTTTTTCTTTAGTATAGTTTTAGTATAGCATTCTATAATATAATATAATGCTAAATCAGCCTTCTAAGAACACAGAGTCAAGGTTCTCATCTCTCACCTTGTCCTGGGGACCCTCACAAACACCACAACAGGTTACCTGTGTTGAGTGCTGTAACTGAGAACTGGCATGGGTGTTTATGCACAGTGTGCCATCAATGCTTTGCTCAGCAGAGGGGTGCACAGAGCTCCAGCAGCTCCTCCTCAGACACAGAGCTGGCTCCAGGCAGGTCCCAGCTCTGGGAATGTACCGTGTGTCTGTGCAGCTGTGCCAGTGGCCGATGGCAGTGAGGTGCAAAGGCCGCTCCTGCTGCCCGCCCTGCCCAGCTCCACACTCTGCATCCCTCCTGTGACAGCTCTGCTCACCCCCTGCAGCGACAGCAGGTCCTGCTTGAAACCATTTCAGAGCCACAGATGACACGGGGAATCAGGCAGCTGACATTTGCAGGGAGCTTGGAATGATTCACTGTTCTCCAAGATGTGCTGCTCAGGGAGACCCCCACTGCTGTTGCTGTGTGTGCTGAGGACTCGTTTTATTTTTTTCTGTCCTAGATGCTGTGGAATATTGTATTGTATTTTAGCAGACTGATAATAGCTTAAAAAATATCTCCTTGGCCTTTTTGGTGAGGCTGCAGTGGTGCCCTTGGCGTGAGAGCATGCCTGGGATTTGGGTAAAGGCTGTTTTGTTAACTCTGTGCTAACAGGAGTAATGGGAAGGCAGGATCTCTGCCCAAAGGAGACAGTGGATTTAGGAGCCAGAGTGAGCCAGGGGATAAAAAACTTCCCTTGCACAGTTCCTGTGGTTGTCCCTCCATGTCCCTGGCCCATGGCATGTCCCTTTCTTTCCTTACCCTCTCTGGCCTCATGTCAGAGGCAGCAGTGATGCTGGACTGCGCTGTGTAGGAGGTGTCAGGAGAGATGTCAGATGGGGAGTCTGATCAGATGAAAGAGGCACAGGACTGTTGCTTGTGTATTTCCACATTTATTCCTTGTTTCTTACGAATGAGAGGTGGAGCTGGTGTCAGAGGATGAGGCTCTGGAGAGGTTGTTAGACCCATGTAAAGGATGGGGACCTGGGTAAAAGGTCTGCTGTGTGCAAACAAAAGCCATGTCCTTGCACTCCCTGGGAAGTATCAATAGCTGCTCTCTCTCTCTCCTCTGAGTTGTTTTAATTAAGCTAATTAGCAGTTAAATTAATTTTGGGTGCTGTGCATCCCCTTTTCATGCCCATGGAGCTCACCAGGCCCAAAGCACACACCAAAGGCAGCCAAGGTGATGTTACTCCAAGGCTTTGAACTGTCTTAACAATGCCAAGGAGAAAATTTTGCTCAGTAAATGCTGCTTTTCCACCTTCTCAGAAGTCCAGAG
Source organism: Euphonia xanthogaster (assembly GCA_034509185.1). Lineage (NCBI taxonomy): Eukaryota > Metazoa > Chordata > Aves > Passeriformes > Fringillidae > Euphonia > Euphonia xanthogaster. Next base: position 2,743,360 of record JAYDZK010000274.1, read on the forward strand.
GATTCAATAACAAGCATGATACAGCAATGGATAACCAAACCCCTGCCACAAGAACCTAAGTGCTATAAAATACCAATAAATAAATTGAGGAAGCAAGAGCTGATGTTGTAATCACTGGGAAGTACCTACAGATTGCAATCCTTGGAGTTGTTTTTCTTTTGCTTTGGTGCCTTTCACAGCATTGCCCTGCCATGTTTTTTCTCAAGGAAAATGGTTTTATTGACATTGGACTGGGACCATTGCCTATTTTGAGAAGAGACTTGGGGACAGGGTCAGAGGTGGTAATTCCTTACACTAAATTGCATCCCATGAGTTCTTTGCACAAGCAAACAAAACCTGAGTGAAAAATAATTTTTTTAAATTCTACATTATTTTAGTTTTGTGTTGCTGGGTTTTTTGTTTGGCGTTTTTAGTAGGAGGAGCTTCAATTATGATTTAAAAAAATCTGACTTTAAAGTCTATATCATTGAAATGAAGGTATATAAGGAAGAAGAGAATCACAGAGCTGCTCCACCCAAATGCAGAGCTTTGCTCATCACAAGCTCTGTGAACAAAGATCTTGAAACTTTCCACAGTGCTGGAATTCACTGTCCTGCCTGCAGCCCATGGCTCTCCTGGGACAGAGGCCCCTGCACATTCCCTCAGGAATCTCCATGCCTGCTGGAATGGCCCTCCTCTCAGTTGCAAACCACACTGGGTTTAAAAGCAAAACTTGTACCGTATCAGGTTTTTAAGAACAGGGCTCATTTAAAAAAAGACAGCGTTTCTTTAAGGTTTCTTTAACCCCATTAACACAGCTGTTAAGAACATAACCACCAGACTGTGTTTATTTTTTGTGGGAATTCTTGGCAATCACTCAGGGGATGCTGTTTCCCCCACTTATTTGCTTCTCCCTCCACTAGAGGCAGAAATTCAGCTTTTGCTCTATTGAAGAGAGTCGGAGAGCTGCCATCAGGGCTCTGTGCCCAAGCCATAGGGGAGCAAAAGCTCTCTGGTTGCTTGGTGATAAAATGCTAAAACAGGTGTTCCTGAACCTTTCATAGGCTGTTTCCTCTGACTGAATGGGCAGGTTTCGTTTTTAGGGTCTGAGGACCAGGGTGCCTGACTGATCTGCCCTATTATTGCATCACATACAGCTATCACAGGGTGGTTTGGGTTGGAATGCCCATCCCAGTCCCACCCCTGCCATGGGCAGGGACACCCTCCCACTATCCCAGGGTGCTCCAAGCTCCATCCAACCTGGCCTTGGACACTTCCAAGGATCCAGGGGCAGCTGCATTTTCTCTGGACAAGGCCTCACCACCCTCACAGGGAAGGATTTCTCCTTAATATCTAATCTAGATCTCCTTTATATATGTGTCCTTCTCTTAAGCTGTGGCATAAAATACTTGTCCAAACATTAATGTGGCCTTCTCTCCCCACTTTCCTGTTAAGTCAAATGAGAGTTTGTTGGGTCTTTTGCAGAATTTCTGGCAGGTGCTCGCATGAATCTCAACAGACTGAAAGCCATGTGTAAAACCCTTCCATCTGTCTCTGGGGGTAGAACAGGACATGCCCAGAGAGTAAAAAAAGAATAACTCTTAATCAATAGAAATCTTTCTAGTGATTTTTCTATATCTAGAAGTTAATTTTCAAAATGTCTTAATACTCTCCTTCACCTTGACAACCTCATCTTTCACTGGTTTTGACTTCAGTCACTGTACAAGCTAGAATTGAAAGCAAAATCATTTATCCAATTTCCCCCTCCTTTTAAAAAAGTCTTTTATACTGGATAGACAGAAACACTACCTTGTAAGTTTGTTATTTTTTTTCTATCAAAATGGTTCTTGTGCTTTTTAACATGGAAAATGACCATATTTCTGATATTTTATGCACAACGTTTGCTTAGTAAGCAAAAAGAGCCTAATCTAAAGATTGATCATTGAAAAGTAAACATTAAAAATATTGAATACTCTTAAATTTTTGGCACCTGAGGACAGTTTGTTATGAATCGGGCTAAATGTGGTCTAAAGTCCATTATTTCCTGTTAATATTTCTGACGTCAAAGAGGGTGAAACAATCTCAACCTTATAAAATGTGATGCAAATATTTTTACTATGATTATTTAAAGTCAGCTCTTAGATTAAGTGTGGGAAGGAAATGAGTTTAATCATCAGATTAAGTAAACCTAATCTTCAGATCAGAATTTAATGTCACTAAAGATGAAATTATTTTATATATTCTTGAGATTGTGAGTAGTTAGAATGTTGTCCCCTGCTTGGAGAAGGAACAGTGCTCTGCAAAGGGTGGGTTCTGCATTGTTTCCTCTTCCTAACCAGGTGTTGGGTACATTTTGTGCTGCTCCTGATTCCCAGTGTGGGTTTAGGATTGCTGTGCAAAGTTACAGTCTGTTGTCTATTGCAGTTCAGCAGTTTGAACTTGGGAAATGAAAGACTTTTAACCTTAGAGGCACAGTGATGAGTTAATTGTGCTGTTATCCCCTTAAAATGGCACAGCTGCACGGGAAGCAGGCTGTGCACGGGCCGCTGTGTCCTGCAGAGGTGGTGGCACCTGGAATGGCAGCTCAAGGAGCAGTCTTGAGAGGAACTGTCTGAGACGTTCAAAAGGGCCAGTCAGTTAATTCATTCCATCTCTGTGGATCAGGAGAAAGATGATAAAATTGCTGCTGTTAACAGCTGATGGTCTTGTACTGAATATAATATTTTAAACATTCAGCCATGCCTCCACTCACCCTGTTGCTGTTGGGATTGTAAAATCTGCATCGTGCCAACACCTTGAACCTGTGACTTACAGCAACAAGGAAGGCACTGTTCATTTTTTTAAGCCTGATACCACTGAATCCTGCTCGTGCATCCCAAGCTGTTCTTCCCTCCTCCTGGTATTCCTCTGACTATCTTGCCTCGTTTCCCGCTCGCTGTTTCGTTAGCGGTGGCGCTCCGATGGCTCGCGTTTTATGTCCACGCAGTTCTGGCGTTCCCTTACCATATGGTCATCCTGATGTTGCCATTTGCCTCAATCATCCTTTTTGTAGCTGCTTGAACATCTTAATTGATCTCCTGAGCTATGTTAAAGATTTATAACAGACGTCGGTGTAATTCATTTCGCGCGCACGTAACCGCGCCTTTCCCTCTGATTGGCTGTCCACACCTCTCCCTCATAAAAATGCACAAAAAGCTTGGCCTTGTGTCTCTGTGGTAAAATAATGGATGTCTTGAAGGATATTAGAAACCTTGCACCACTCTACTTCAGCCAAAAGGATAAGCTGTGGCCCCTCAGTTGGTGCTAATAAGGTGTTCTCTGCTCTCTCTTAAACAATACCTAAAACTGGAGAACTTTTCCTTTCTCCACTAGTAGCAGAGATGGCAAAAACTTTTTTGTTGTTTTTTGAGTAAGATTCAAAGCCATGTGTTGATAATATTGTTAAGCTGAAGTGCATATATCAGAGTGGTGATGGTGCCAGGAGCTGCTTTTGGCCAGGCCTGTGTTTCTTAGTATATGCGGCAGAGGCATGTGCAATTAATGATGTTGGCAAAAGGAGCACTGTAGGAAGAGCACACGAAATTAGAGGTTTGATGGTTTCTGCAGAGTACTGTGCCCATCTTTTCATGCAGAAAATGAGTTAACCATTACTCCACATATGATTGGAGCAGAACAGAGCACTTTTTGATGGGGTTTGTCAGAGAGCATTCAGAAGAAGCTGTATATTAGAAGATAAATTTCATCACCCGGTTAAGAAAATATGTCTAGGGGTAGATATGGAAAAGATAGGGCATGTCCTTTGTGCCATCAGAGGGGTGGATTTTTGAGTATAAATGAGAGCCAAGTCTGTCTGATAAAGAATTTTCATCAAGATATCCAACTATGGTGTAATTGCTGAAAATTATCTTTGGCCAGACTTTTTTTCTCAAGAGTTGTATCCTTTGTGACTTCCTTTCTTACCTGCGCCGCTGAAAGTGGGCTAAAGCCTTTATTTTCCTTCAGCTTTAGTTTTGATTAGAAGGTGTCAATCTGGTACCAGATTTTGCACTGGTTTGGTAGAACCTCTGTGTAACAGTTCCTGGTCGGACTTTATTGTGCACTGGCCAGACACTCAGCAAAGTGAGTCGGGTGAAGAATTTGTCTTGCAAAAATTTTTTAGGAAAATTTTTAGTGGATGCATGCAACCCATTTACTTCACTGTTCCTTTGCCCTAGCAAAGGAGTCTCTCACTCCCTTGTCTTTGTGGTAGTAACATATTTGAATATTACTTTTTGTCCATGCAGATAGTTGGTATTTGTTCAAGTTGTTTGGTTCTTTTCCCTGTTCTGTGATGAAGATTTCTAGCAGTAGTTTCTTTCTGATTGGGGGTATCTGTTCTAGGCTGAACCACTTCTGGTCTCAAATGTCTTGTATTTCTGTTTGGAAACCGAGGTGCCTTTAGTGGGAAAAACAAAGTACTCTAAACTTTTGTGTGATGTATAAAGCCGGGATGAAGCACAAACCTGTGTTTCAGTTCACTCCCCTGTAAAAAGAAATAAAAACTCTAACCATCAAAGGAGTAATGTTAAAATATTAAGTTAGAATTGGTTGTAAAGTCAGAGATAATTAATCTTCCTTACATATTTCAATAATCTTAAAAGCTGTACAAAGCTTGGTATTTTTAATTTTTTTTTCCCTAAGAAATGGATTGAGCCTTTCCTCTTAGGTCTTCCTCTGGCAGCATGGACAAGGTTGGAATGAACCTTCCAAGAATCTCTTTTTCTGAGCAGAACAGAATAACTTATGGCTTATCTTTGAGATACTTGTTGCTATTTTTCTCCACTTCGATATACTTTAATTTTTAGATGTTTGTGGAGTTTAAAAGCAAAAGTGACACGATCAAATAAAATCATTTAATAAAAGCAGATCTTTCTTAATTTTAAGGCAGCCGAGATATTACCTCTGATTTTTCAGTTCTGTTCCTCCTCATCTCTCCAGATAACTTTCTTAGTGTGTGGCTGTTCCTTTGGGGACAGAAACAGTGAATTTATTGCCTGGGCAGTTATATAGGAAAGGTCCAACTTTAATCCAAGGAAGCTGTTTCATAGTTGACCAAAGTCTTTATAAATCATCTTCTATTCTGCTTGGAAATAGTGCAGAAAAATCTTCCCAGTTTTTGTCTAAAATAAACCTCATGAAGTAAATATGAAAAAAAAAAAAACAAGCAACAAACCAAAAAAAAACCCCCAAATTCAGAGTGTCATTAAAATCATAGAGGAAGGCAAGCAATAAATGTGTGTGCTCACCTTGGCAGTAAATTTTGATGACGTGTTGTCCATCTCTTCTGCCTCTTCCAAGGAAGCTGCCTGTGGCACTGGCAGCTGAGCATGGATCCTTGGAAGCAGAGCGAGCCCTCTTACCAGGCCTGTGTTTGTGCATAGCGCTGGAACAGCTGGTTTGGATTTTAAAAATTCTGCTTTTATTAGAACGCTGACTCTTGTTTATCGTTATTGATTTTATTGGGTTATTATTGACTGACTGCACCCCATGGGCCTATTAGTGAAGTGCTAGTAAAGCATTAAAGGAAGACTTGGGCTTTTCTGTGCTTTGTACTTACAACATTTGCTTTTATCGTGACTTTTAGCTGGCTGCCTAACTACAAACATGGGCAGCCTCACCCACCAGAGACTGAAAAGAGGACAAGAAACCAAAGAATTTTCTATTTTTTTTTCAATCTTGAGAAGAACAAAACAAAGTTTTGAGCTTATTTACTGTTTTGTTTGATTAATTCTCAGGGAAATGTTTACATCTTTCTTGTCTCCCTAAGACTTCTGGCTAATATTGGAAATAGAACAAACTCATCAGTCTTACTCAAAAAATAAAAGTTATTGCAGATTCTTTTTATTATTATACGCTATTTGATCTTTCTGGGTGGAAAGGGAAATTTATTTTCTTATTAATATGAATCAAATGATACATGATATTCAGTTTAAGACAGATCAGAGTTGGGTAAACTCTGACTGGTTGTATATCAAAGTGTAGAGGCCATCCTAATGAAATTTTAGGTATCATTGACTCTCTCCTAAAAGAGTGTGTTTTCTCATAGTAGTGTAATCTCTGGATGCTCCCACTGATCCAATAATCTGTCCCTTTAGTGTTGTTTTTCTCTTCCCTGCTCCATAAAAATGAAGCAATCACTGTTTTCCAGTATACCCCAGTTAAGGGTTGGCCTCACTGAGCTGTACCAGCATCAGGGGAAGAAGCAATGAGCAAATATTCATTGCCTTATTTATGAAGATCCCATTCCAGGAAGTGCCCAAGACCAGGTTGGACAGGGTTTGGAGCACCCTGGGATAGTGGGAGGTGTCCCTGTCCATGGCAGGGGGTGGGATGAGGTGAGCTTCAACCCAAACCATCCTGTGATCTTGTGATTTACAAAACACTGGAATCGTCAATGTCGTTAATAATATATGAGGGGACAGTTTTTACCAAAATGGCCCCTTATGAAACCAACAATTTTGAGAACAACTTCTTTTTGGGTGAGGAGAAAAGGAAGGAATAGAAGAGAAACACGGGAGTCCTGAAGAAAGCAAACTGCAGAAGCCATAGGGAAGTGGTGGAAGTGTCCTGGCATTTGATCACAGTGAATGCTCATATTCCACATGGAATTAGGAGTTTGTGTCCCCAAAACTGCAAGCAGACAATCAGATTGGAATGGCAAAGAGGTCTCAAACAGGTCCACTTTGCTTTTAATGGTAGCCTGTTCCTGCCCCTGACTGCTAAAAATGTGTTATTGGACAACAGAAATGGAAAAAAAATGAGAGTCTGCTCCTCTCTAAAAGCAGCAAAGTCACTACAGATTAATTATGAAAGTCATATTTTTCTCTGTCAAATCTACTGCTGTGAGTAGTAATAGCTTCTCCTGAAAGCTGTCACAAAGCAAAAACAGTGACAAAGAGATGTCTCTGCAGCATAATGTCAAGATGAACCGGTGGGCAAACTTTATTCTGAACGTGAGCGGAGAGTTTTTGGGGTTGTGATAAGAAAACAGCATCTAGCATTGGGTAGAGAGGGGTGAGCTGTAGGAATTGCCATGTATCCATAGGTTTTAAAGCTGAAAATTAAACAGATTTACTGCCTTGTCCCAGAAATAATCCACCAAGTTTATATTTGTATTTACTTACCTTTGCTGTGAACTTTGAGGATGGAAAGGGTCGCAACAGAAAAGAAGTGCTGAAAATCAGCTTGGGGTCTTTGCAGGAGGAAAAATTACCTTAGGATTGTAAATCCAAATATAAGTTTGTTTTTCAAAATGATCTTGATGCAGATTCAGCTCACAAAGGAGACTCTTGGCCACTTCCAGCCAATCCAGTGTGTGAATGTGTCATTAAATGCAGGAAGAATCCTGGGAACTTTCTTCAGATGAAAAGACATTTTATTTTAAAAGCTTTTATTTTAATTTTGCCTTTGAGCTCCATGATGGGGGCAGCAGACGGCAGCCAGGCATCACCAGTTACTGTTTAATTTGCTGGTACAATCAAACAGTGAGATGCTCTCACAATTGACTGTGCCCACAATTTTGTGCTTGACTGCAGGTGCAAAATCAAGGATGCAAAAATCAGAATACAACTTGATGATTGCTTAAAAATTTGGTTCATTCCTGTTCAAAAAATTTTGACTTCTATTTGTCACATAAAAAAAAAATCCAAAATATTTTAATTGGGGTTTTTCACCAGAATTTACTCTGAGGGATAAAAAAATACACCTGCAAGCAGCTACCATACTTATACTGTAGATTTTAATGGAAATAAAAAATTACAGTGCTGTAAGTAAGGTGTTTTTATAGCCTTTATCTAGCTTCCCCTCTGCAAAAAAAAAAAAAAAATTAATTAATTTATAATTAATTTATCCATTTATCCCAGGTAAATTACTGTTTGAACTGTTCTTTCTTTTTTCAAGGGTTTTTTTTTTTTTATACACTACACAAACAGTATTTAAAAAGTCGTATCATAGAAATAAACATTCAGAAAGTTATTTTTAACAATAGTCAACCCAGAAAGCTACAAATGCTATGAAAAATTGGAAGCTGTATTTTTATCTCACAAAATATCCATATTAAAAATGTTTTGATGATGCTTAAACAGAAATATCGTGTTGTTCAGCAGCAGCATTACACATTGACTTGTGTGAAATACAGAACTCTTCTAATAGTGATATATTTGGCCAAATTTGGCAAAACAATACCTCTGGGTTAGCCAAGTAACACAATTCAGGGACTGCTTCCTTATACATGATTGAAGTGCTTAATATTGTTATTATTTTATGGATGTCAAATGTTCTGACAACAGATCAAATGGTACAATTTAGGTTTATGGAGCTAATTAATTATTTCTGGATAGTAGTAAGTTGGATTTCCCAACTAGTCTACTTCAGAAAATGAGTTGATATTCAGAGAAATGCTTTTACTGTCACAGACTTAGATTTGTGTTGCATTTTTGATAACTATAAAAAAGCACAATACATTTCTGTAGCAATATTTTGCTCTCTTTAGTGAAACTAAAGAGACCAATTTGTTGATCTACCTCCCTTCATTCATGTGCAATTTACAACCCCTCTTTTTTGCTGAGGGACATCTCTGCTTGTACTGTTGAAAGACTGACCAGGGATAGCTGGGGGAATGAATTTCTCAGTTTTGTGCTCAGTATCACAATGGAGCAATGTAGAACAATGCTTGGTGTAACTCAAAAACCAGAAAGCGAAGATGGAGTTTGTATATTTGGGTTGTGCTTTGTTTTGCTTTTTGCATCATTCTACCCAAAATATTGATTTTTTTCTTACATTTGGGGGATTGTTTTGTAGAAAGGGTGGTATTTCTCCATCCAAATATTCCTGTGTGTCTAAAGGAAGTCTGGATCTGCACTTTGAGGGTTCTCAGAAATGTTTTGGAGTGACAATCAGAATTTGTAGGACATGACCAGTGAAAGGAAGTATCTGCAGGAATCCTACAGCCACCCTTTTGTTTCCATGTTTTCACCTTCCCAGAGCCCAGTATTCTGCTTTATCCCTGCTCTGCTGCAGGTACCTGGGTTATAGTGGAACTCTTGAGAGTTGTCTTACTCCTGTTCATGCTTTTTTTCCTCTGCTCCTCTTGCTACCTCTTCCAAGACTGCTGGAATTTTTAGTGGGCACTGCAAGTCTGTTTTAATAATTGTTCCTCACCAAAAAACAACCAACCAACCCAACAGAAGAGGCGCAGAGGAATTTGGATGGTAGGGGAGTTCTGCTTTCTTTTTGATTTCCTTCCTTCATATCATCACATTTCCTTTACCTCTCCTCCCCATTTCCTTTTCCCATTCCTTTCCTCCCTTCCATCCTTTCCTCATTCCTTTATTAATTCTTCTTCCTTGCATTATGTTCCTATTCACTCCTCTCTAGCCCCTGCCAGTTTTTAGCAGTCCATGATTTCAGATGGAAAATCTGTCGCCAGGGCCCCTCCTCCAGGAACATTAATGGCCACTCTGGAAATCCTGCCCTGCCCTCCGTCATCTCATTCCAGACACTGAGGGGGCAGACGAAACAGATGGTTGGCACAGGGCTGGATGATTCACTGCTTGAAATCATGGTGCAACATTGCTGAAATTGGTGAGGGAGAAGGAGGTCTGACATTTGACAGAGCCGTGTAAAAATTGCCTGATCCAGGCAAAGTTCAGACTAATCACTTGACTGTTATTTTCCAGATGCACTGATCATATGACTGTAATTGTAAAGATTATATTGACAGTGCACCGTTTCCCAAACATGCTGCACTCATTCTTAACAAAATGATTCTCCCTTGGGATGCTCAGGTCAGGCTGCTGTGGGGAATTGTGTGCTGCCATTTATTCATCCTTGAATTTTCTTTTATTTTTTTTTTCCTTGAGTGGGTTCATTCATCTACTTTCTGATCGCATGAAGTTGTAGGTTTGCAGGTACAACTGAACCACAAATTTGAGCACTTCCTTTCAGGCAGGTTTCTTTATAAATTGGACCAAAGTGACAAGATTCAAATGTGAAAAATAAAGAAGGAACATAAATAAGCAAGGAAGATTGGAGGGCATCAGCTTTTCAGTGTGTGTCTGATGAAAATTGAATGGATTACTGTAGTAAGAAATAGATCTTTATAAAGAAATGGAAAATAGAAACAGAAAAGAGATCTTTAGAAAGATGGTAAGACCCTGGTGGAATTGAGGCAAGTATAAGATCATGTGGATTCTCTGGGTAGTGTTTACAGTTAAAATTGTGGAAATAACCCCGGCTTTAAAATTTCATTGATTCTTCATAAGTACCTGCTTGCTGCTGTCCATTTTGGGTGTCCTCTTCAAAACAATCACTTTGGACTGAGCCACTTTGAAGCAGAGCAGGAAAATTCCTGTAAAACCTTTCAATTAGTGAAGGGCCAACGATCTCAAGCATCATGGTGGAAATTTCTGTAACCACAACAAATCCTGAACTCTTAACTGTGAGTTTAAAAATGGCTTGGGACATAGAAAATTGAAGAAAAAAGGTGAATTTTAGATAAGCAGTTACATTGTGAGTGCTCCTGAGAAATTCCAAACCCTTGCTCAGCCCTGATGTCATTTGAAATGTCTGAGAATCGAGCTTAGTGAAGTTGCTTATAATTAGTCTTGCTAATTTTTATGAATTTCAGGGAGAGCTTCCCAAATGTTCTCAGCCTTCTGCTGTTCCTATTGCTCTAAGCATGGCTGTGAATCTCGCTGCTTATTTAGATGTCAAAGTGGTAACTGAAATATCCTTAAATGTCAATGTGGTTTCTGTTTAACTCCCTTGAAAATTAGGCCTTTGTTCACTTAAATTTGGTGTTGAAGAAGGAAAGAAGAGGTGGAAGAACTTCATTTGCAGTTTTCAGTTGTTTTTTTTTAATTCTGTGGGTGAAAGTTATAGCCATGGCTGTTATGGGTAAGGATGTTAAAGAAAGGCCAAAGCCCTAGATCATTTCCCATGCTTTTCCAGCTGAAAGGCTGATTCTATTGCCTCAAATAAGATTATCACCTGGAGAGCTTCAAACATGAAGGATGTATTTCCCAAGGGGTTCAGATGGCTCAAACTCCTCGAGAGAGAACAGGTCTGGAAACATAATGAGCTGCTAAGTATGAACAGAAGTGAAAATATTTCATCTTAAAGAAGAGGTTGGGAGCAGATGTGGGCATCTCCAAACAGGGAAAGCCAGGAACATGGGGAAGGCTTTAATAAACTTGATAAAAACCTTGTGGGTTTATCCCACAAGGATAAGTTATAAGTTATCCTAGATAACTTCTAGGAAATAAGGATTATGGAGCTTTCCTTCTGCCTGTGGACCAGAGGACCTTTCAGTCTGAAATAATAATTAGGAAAAAGTAATTAGGAGGCACCCGGAAGAATAGGCAGAATCTGAGTGTGGAAATCCTTGCCCATGCCAGGCCTCATCGCAGGTCCCCAGTAATTTAAAAAATGTTTTACCTTTGGTGTTTGTATGTGTAGACAAGAGTCCAAGATGGTGCTGCCGCTTGAGAAACTGCTGGTCTTGTGGTTTTATTGAAGAATTATGGAAATTATTGCTTTAATACATCTTTTTAAACTGAAACCCTGCATCTCCTGAGTTTATAAAGCTTTCTTTGCGTTTTATTTGGTTGGTTTGGGTTTTTTGGTTGCTTGTTTGGCTTCTTTTTCATCTTCATGTGTAGTTGAGGTTTTGGCAAGCTGGTAGCTGGGTTCTGTTCCAGACAGAGGTACCTCATATGATTTAGGTATTTAAAATCCTTCTCTAGCAGTGGGATCTATTCAATACAATAAATGCACCTGAGAGAGCATTTCAGACCCACCTAAGGCAGACATCTGCTTTTTGCCTACTGAATTTCTTTGTGCACTGTATGAACTCTCTGACCATGGTGAACTTGGGTGAGGACAGGCAGAGGGTGAAATATCCAGCTGATATTTTGCTTCTGTGTCTCAAGTCTGAGTCTTTTCTGTTCTCACTGGGTTAAAAAGAAGGATTCTTGGCCAGGGAGAATTAACTTCCATGAGTATTAGGACCTGCTCCAGGACAGGGACCAACTTCAGCACCTTGTTAGAAATTTCTTCTCTTAATTGAAATCTTTTTGGCTTGAAAATGTCTTTGGAATGAAGGTAATTGAAGCTCTAGGGTTGTAATAACAACTCCCAAATTCTCATTATTTAGTGTAATTGATGGGAAAGGCTGAGAAGTAGAAAAGCAAAATATTGACTTTCATGCATTTAAGTTTTATTTATGTGATGCTGGTCCAAAATCACCAAAATAACTCGTGACACTTTATATATGAATGTGTGTGTATAACTGGGGTCACTTTAAAAAAAGTAAGTTTCTCAGTTGCCCAAAAAGGAGCCTTCTAACAGTTTATGGAAAAGCTGCAGACACACTTTTGTCCTGTCCCACCATTCTCAAACTTCAAAGGCCAGACAGGACTTTACATGAATCATAACTTAATGATTTTTATCCCAGTGATTCTCATCTCTCCTATCTGATGCTACTGAATTTGATCAATATAGGGAGTTTTTCCTCTTCCCAGCCCTTGCCTTTTGGGATGGGATTTTAAGTAAACATTGTTAATTTCATGGTCTCAGAAAAACAAAAACAAAACAAATTCAACAAAACCAAACCCCAAAAACAGAGGAAAAGAAGGCAAATGGAATGTTAGGATGAGAGAAACTGATAAAATTTAGTTTGGCAGCATTTAGCTGGGAATTCATGAAAGTGTGGTTTACTTTCTAGGAAAAAGCATAACTGCCTTATAATTTTTTAATACTTTTTTTCAGGGTATTGCTGGTATTTTTCACTTTTATGACTTAAAGAATAACTGTATTTATCATTATAGGCAAATGTTAATACTAGTTTCTTTATTTTCAAGCCTTTAAACTTAAAGGAACTGTCAAGAAATTTTTAACTGCATTAAAAAAATATTCCACTTTTTGCTGGGATTTGTGTTCATACAGAGAATTTCACTTTATTCTGAGATATATAACTATTTTAACACAAGTAGTCTTTTAATAACATATTACTTAAGTTTCCATTCCTGAAAATGGGTATTAGCTGATAGATTATGGGAATGTATCTTTTACAGGAATTGTCAAATACGACTGAAGTTTTGCTGATTAGAAAACTAGAGATAGATCTGAATTCTTTACAAGCAAGACTATCTTTAAAAGAATATACAGAATTTGCAGAAATTGTGCATTGCAGTTGACTGCTCTGATTAGCCACTGAATTTGTCAAAGAGAATACAATGAGAATAATAAATGAAATATAATTTGGGGGACACTTCTGTTTCAACAGATATTCTTCTTACCTCTAGAAATCATCTATGTGGTGCTCCTTCTTCCAGAATTTGTACAAGACAATCACAGCTATTTAGGAAAAACAGGGGTTGGTATTTCTCTTTTACGGCTGGGTATGTACCAGGCATTTACTTAAAAAAATAATCACCCTGAAACTGCATTTAAAGTGGAGAAAAGAGGGAGTGGAAGGGAGGAAATTGGATCCCATTTTGATAGCGAAAGCAGTGACTGTCCTGGGTGGAATCTTCATGGCACAATATTAAGTGGCTTTTTTTTTTTAATTTCCAGTTAATTTTAGACAACTTTGCAAACTGGATCATTTGTTACCAAACTTGTTCATGAGTTTTTGGATTTATTTAAAGATTAAAACCAGCTTCAGCACTCAGTAATATTCCAGTATAGGAAAGATAATGAAGGGAGGTATAACTATACCCTGGTTTTCTGAAAGGAAATCCTGGAATCCCAGAATGGTTTGGGTTGGAAGGGACCTTGAGGCACATCTCACTCCATTCACCTTCCACTAGACCAGGTTTCTCCAGAGCTGTTTTTCCATTTCCTGAGGAATCCCTCAGTATTGTATGGGATAAACGGATTAACTTGGTCCTGGTTCAGGCTTTGGTGATTGTGCTGTACAAAATGCCCATGGAAGGCTCACTAGAGGATAGAATATAGAGTAGAAGCATGGAATATCCTGAGTTTGAAGGGACCCACAAGGATCATTGAGTCTAACTTGGTGCTGGACACCCCAAATCCCATCCTGGGCATCCTTGGCAGTGCTGTCCAAACCCTCCTGGAGCTCTGGCAGCCTTGGGGCTTGAGCCTGGGCAGTGCCCAGCACCCTATGGGAGAAAAAACCTTTCCCTGATACCCAGCCTCACCCCTCCACCCAACACAGACTCATGCAGCTCCAATACAGTAGGATGAACTCACACTATTTCTCTTTGGATTTACGCATTTCTTCCTATTTTTAAGAACAGTTTGGAACGGCTCATCCCATTCACCCCAGAAAAGCCAAGTTCAAAACCGGGCTGCAAATTGGCAAGAAAGGAGTTCTGGGATTTCCACAGCAAGCCCAGAAATCTGTTTCACATCACTCAGCCAGGCAGGGCACTGCTGTGAGCTGTAAATGTGCTTTTTTTCCCCTGTGTGGGCAGTGAATCAGCAAATGCTCCGGGAGTTCAGGGGGAAATGTCAGGTGCTGTTTCAACAGTCAGGCTTTCACAAGCTCCAGGGTGGGCCCTCAACAGGGGACCTACCTTGGAATTAGGGACAATGTCAACACCCTTATCTCTCCCCCTCTCTGAATTGGGAAACCAATGCCTCCCGAGGATGTGCTGCCTGTTTGGGTTAATTGATGCCCGACCACAAACTGCTTAATAAATAAGTTCTGTCTGGAAAATATTATTCCCTGAAATGATGTCTGAATTACCCAAAAGTCAAATTAAGTAATTGAGAAAGCATCTGCTGTGTGGAAGGATGTTTGTTTGTTTGTCCTGTGTTTTGTGGTGGGTTTTTTTTTTTGGTTTACCAGGACAATCACTGGAGGATGTCTGGGAGAAGGTTTATTTGCAGAACCACAGCTCAAATCTTGAGATGAGGGAACATTACAAAGAAATGGCATGGCTTTCAAATGAAGCCTACAAATAGGTTTGCAACTTTCTTCTGCCTTTGGTAAATTACCCAAGTGAAGCCAAATCTCATTCCTAAAGACAGTCCCCTGGCATCCTTCAATAAAGAGATTTTGCCCTGTGTATGAAATGTTTAGCTCAGTGCTTTATGAAGTAAAGGTCATCTGAGCAGAGATGTTGCAATAAAGGGCTGCCTGAAAGTGCTTCCACTGAGCGTGAATAGCAGCAAGATTGCCTTGAAAACTCTGGGCTAATTGATTAAACTTCCAACAAACTAATTTTAATTAGCCATACTAGCTTAACTTTCTTTTTCCTTTTTATGATTCTGAAGGTTTATTAATGGTGCATGTACAGCCCCAGTTATTTATTAGAAAAATTGTTAAGGTATGAGAGAAATATGGATATCATACAAACTTTGTGTGTTTTACATGAATGTTTTCTGCTAAAATGCACCTGCTTTCAGCTGGGAAAGTAAAAGAAAAAGTGCTTTCTTTTTTCACTGGTCCTTAACCATGTAATTATGTATTTGCACCCTAAAATTACTTCTAACTCTGATACCTCTCTTGAATCTCTTAGGAAAAAATCACTGCACATACCAAAGGTACATCTTTTGGTCTCTCTTTATTTTACATTTATGTCTGTAACAATTCAACTCTGTCCAACCTGACCTTGGCATACTTGATAACTTTTCATATCTTGTTGAAGAGTAAAACCTCTGGGTGCATTGGATCTTTATGCAACAGCCCTGATTTCAAGTCTGTAATCATTAAAATTAAGTAAAGACAAACCTTTTGCCTCAATATGTACATGAAGATGGATTTTAGCTATAAAATCCATGTTGCTTCATGCAACAGCTGTGAAGGTGGCATTTTTGTCCCTCCTTAACCCATCTTTCTGTGGAGGTTTCAATGTTTGAGACTTAGGTGGAAACGGGAGCAAAGCTTAGCATGAGAGGTGTGGAGAAGGGATGTGGTGCGAAGAGACCACCAGTAGTCTGAAGTTTCAGTGTAAGGGCAGTTCTGTCACAGGGTTCAAAACCAGACCTGCAGCCTGACCTGCTCCTACCTCTGACACTGAACTGGACAGTGGCCACGGAATCCCAGAATTATTTGGTTTGTACGGAACCTTGAAGGTCACCTGGTTCCGATCACATCACGTGAACGCTGTGCTTCTGTTGGGTGTGCTGCTTCCCCTGATGGATTGGGGAAGTTGTACAGGCCTTGTGTCTTCAAGGCTAGAAGATTTTGATCTCCTGACAAAGCACGTGGCAGCAGCAGCACGCTGGGCAGTCTGTGGTGAAAGGCTGCGCTTTTAAAGTCTGCAAGGGAATGCAGTTGAAAGGGTTGTAGGGTTTTGGCAGGAGCTGTTTGTGCAGAGGTAAGAAATGACAGAAACGCTGCTCCTGCAGTAGGACAGTGGGTCTGGTGCTGGGTGAAGCCCTGGGGTGCCAGGCTCCAGCTCGGTGAGCACTGGTGGCTCTTCATTCTGTGTAGAGT
>JAYDZK010000274.1:2762320-2776380 GCA_034509185.1 Euphonia xanthogaster
ATGGGTGCTGCAGGTGCTGTCCCAGCAGACCTGCTCTGTGGTCAGTGAAATGTGGGAAGGGGTAGAGAAAGAGTTACCAGGTCTTTTCCTGTCGATATTACTGCTGTTTGGGGTTTTTTGTGTGGTGGTGTTTTTTTTGTTGTTTTTTTTTTCCTTTTTTTTGGGTTTGGGCACTTGGGTTTTGTTTGTTTTTTGTTGTTTTTTTTTTACCTGAGGACAAGCTTTCCAGTGGTGTAGCCTCAAAAATGAGGTCTGGTGAGGATAGAGGTAGGGAAAGAGACTAAAGCAGGTACAAATCCTATCACAGCAAGGCTGAGAAGTCATGCTCTAATTTCATGTGGGCTTTGGGATGTGCATGAAAGACCTTGGTGCACATTCACCTTGTTCCCCTCCAAATGTGGGAGGGCTTTGTGTTCATGTCTCATTAGCACAGGTAGTAAAACTTACCTGGGGGGCTTTGGCAAGGGCAAGAAGAAAAAGAAGAAGAGGAGACTTTTCTGAGAGATTTCTGAATCTTTTCTGACTGATTAGAAGGTGGAGAAATGATGATTGCTTGGTTTGCTGTCAAGGTTATTGTAGGTTTTGTTTGCTGGCCCAGGTTTCCCAGGGGAACCGTGGCTGCTCCAACCCTGGAAGTGTCCAAGGCCTTGTTGGATGGGATTTGGAGCAACCTGGGATAGAGTGGAAGGTGTGGGATGAGATGATCCTTAAGATCCTTTTTGACCCAAACCATTCTGTGATACCACTTTTGTAGATTCAAACCGGAGATCACAAAGTGGAAGGAGAGAGAAGCAGGAAAAAAAATAAAAAAAGGGTTGTCAAACTTCCCTTTTATACTCCATGAACATTTTGGTGTGAATTCTAGTCCAAAATGTGGCAATAATTCCATATTGTCTCTTGAAACAATTAGATGAATGTTTTTCTACCCAGGAGCTCATCTTACCTGGGCAGGGTTGCACATAAACCCCTTAAGCACCTTTTAACGAGGAGCTGGAGTTAATGGCCCTGAGCTGCTCTTGGAGCCATCAGCCCTTCCCAGATGGTCATTAATCCTCAGATGCTCATTAAAGATAATATTCTGTAGCTTTTTTAAAAAGTGCTGTGCTGCTTTTCTTTTAGGACACTTGTTATTCTGCTTCCAAGAGTGTCCACCCTGGCAAATATTGGGCGTTTTTGCACCCCTGTAGCTCCTCTGAGGATCAGGCTGGAGCTGAGGTTTGCAAAGCAGGACATTTCTTAAAAAAAACATGTATACATAATATTGCATACATAATAGATGGGAATGGTTCCAAAACAATCTATTGCATAATTACCTAATTAATACAATCTGTAATAATTAAAAATCCTTTGGAGAATTTGTAAAAACATTTTACTATGCAAGTGTCATAGATAATTTTTAGACTCGGCGTCTCAGCTGTTTGCTTTTTTTTTTTTTTCTTTTCCTTTTTAATTTGGTCTTTCCAATTGCCAACAGTCTTATTGCTGCTTTGTGGCCCAGGCACTTAACAAATTTCATTTCTCAAATGGAAGGGACTGAATTTTCTCCCCAGAAGTGCAGTTCACAAGCAAGGGCAACATTCAGCACTAACTTTTCTTTTGCAGAGACAAACACAAAAGGCACGTTTAAATAAGTGTATTCCAAGGGCTTTTTTAACTGTTGGGGGGAGTTAATAAAGCAAAATAAAAATTTCAAAGTAACAAAAATTGCTTTGGGCTCGACTTTTAAATCAAGATAGAAAAATTGATTTTGCAGATGCATTATAACCCTACTCATCTCAAAATAGTCCCACAGTGCAATTGTATCAGCAGTGCTTATTTATATTTATATCCAGCAGATATTCTGGAGCATTGTATGAACCTCTGCCTCTGTAAGCATCAGCTCCATGGCCTGTGGTGATGCCTGTTTGTGAGTTTGAGATGCACAGGCAGGATGTGAGTCTGGCCCCAGAATTGCTTTCAACTTATCTGCAAGTGTCCAAGGCCAGGCTGGACAGGGCTTGGAGCACCCTGGGACAGTGGGAGGTGTCCCTGCCCATGGGAGAGATGGAATGTGATGGGCTCTAAGTTCCCTTCCCACCCAAACCCTTCTGGGGTTCTGCTCAGCAGAGCACAGGAGCAGTGTTTGCCCCCACATGCACCATTCCAGCTCAGTTCTCCTTTCTCTACCTTTGAGACACCATGGGAAAGCTTTTATTTCCTTTTTTTTTTTTTTCTAAGAACACAAACAGGCATCACAAGTAAAGGGGAATTATGAAATCTGATCTGTTCTGGACAACCCCTGACTGCAGCTGATCCAGTGCTGCAAGCAGAAGCTTTTTCTCATTTTTCTCTCTCTGTGATGTGTAAACTAAAATGGCTTTGATTATGTGTTCAATGTGGTTGAAGAGACTCTGTCTACCAACACTTAATATCAGGAAATTCTTCCCTGTGAGGGTGGGCAGGCCCTGGCACAGGGTGCCCAGAGAAGATGGGGCTGCCCCTGGATCCCTGGAAGTGGCCAAGGCCAGGCTGGACAGGGCTTGGAGCAGCCTGGGATGGTGGAAGGTGTCCCTGCCCATGGCAGGGAGTGGGATGAGATTGTTTTGAGGGGCCCTTCCCACCCAAACCATCCTGTAATTCTGTAATTATTTCTAATTTGTGCATCCTGGTGTCTGTAACCTGGATTTTACTGTTACCAAAGCACCATGAGTGTAGCAGGCAGCAAACTTTGCAGACTCACTATTTAGTGCCTTTAAAACCCACCCTGACACCTTATCAGGGAGAGAAATTTCCTTTGAATAGATGATTAAGCAGAGTGGGCAGCACTAAGTGTGTGGTCAATGCAGGAGGTGCTCAATGAATAATTATTAGAAAATAAAGGATTTTTGTTTCATCGAAGTGTGGGGTTGCATCTAATTGATTCTTAATTGTGAAATCCATTTTTCACCTCAAAAGAGACACTGATTGTTTTGTCAGCTGCATTTGTTACTCAGCTTTGCAGGATCTGGAGTCTTTAGTACCTGAAATGAAAAGATTCACCTTCCTATAACTGTGGTTTTTGCAAGGCCAGCTAATAATTGACTTTGCAGGGAAAGCAGACTGGAGAATTTGGCCTTTTGGGCTCATTGCACACCAGGTGATGGAAAAAACCCCAAAATAACAAAGCAAAGAGGGAGGGTTGCATCCAATCCCAGACTCTTGTGCATCACAGCAGGGAGAGGGCAGTGAATGATGCTGATGAGCTCAGTGCTGTGAGTGCCACTGTTGTTGGCTTTATTCAGTGTTAGCAAAACTGGGGGGGGGGAAATGCAAAGGGGAGGTTTTGAAGCGTGGTCTTCTGGAAGAGGTTTTGGGTTTATTTTTGCTTTCCTGAGGCTTTGCCTGGGTGCTGGCTGTGGTGAGCACTGTGTGGGATGCCCTTGGCTTTTCAGCTGAGCCCATCCTCACATTTCCTTTCTGGAGATCATCTGTACCTCAGACATGTAACTTAATTTGGGCTGTTCTGGGAGGAATTGTCTCTCCTGAGCAAAGCAGTATTTTCCACCCTCCCTGATAAAAGTGCATGAGCATCTGTTTTGCTCTCAGAGTGGACAAACAAGGGTCAGGACGAGCCCAACTTGTGCTTTCAGTCCCCAGGCCACAGCCCTGCAGGTCACTGCCACCTCTGAGGGCTGTGAGGAAATCCCCCTCATTGTCAGTGCTCCCGTGACAAACTCTGCTCCAGCTGTTGGCAGCAGGGCTCAGGCAAGTCAAGGAGCTGTTGTGTTCTCCCCAGATACGTTGTGTACCTCAAAATGTTTAATTCTGGCTGCAGATGTTAAGTAACTTCTTGATTTTTCATAACTCGAGCGACTAAAATACTTTTTTTTTTTTTAATCTCTGTTTTGCAATCATTGAATCATATGATCAGCCTAAGGATATACAGTTTGCAAATGAAACTAGATTATTATTAGCCTTGGCTATTTCAGCACAAGGAGGAAAGGAGAAAAAAAAAAATGTGTGTACATTTTTTAGACCAGTTGCATTTTGTTTTACCAGCTTCTCAAACACATGCTGAGGAAGGTAATGACCACATGAAATAGGTTTTTATGCACAGGGTGGCTGGTACAAGTGGCAACTTGGAGTAACCTGAAGTGCTACTTCTAGCTCACAAATAAAATATTAAAACAAAACCCAAAGTGTATTTTGGGTTTAGGTGAAAAATAAGACACACGTTTCTATGATTTTTTTGTCATAATTTTTTCTTCCCTGCTGGCAGGAGATTCCTTGAGAGTAATTGTGCCAGCAAATTAGCATTTCCAGTCCTTTAATAGACATTCCTGGAGGTATTCTCTTCCAAGGAGAGCACTTCTGGGAATGACAGCAGCATGCTTGGGAGTGCTCCAGCTGCCTGGCAGTGAGGTGTGCTCAGCAGCTCTTGCCTTCCTGTGGCTGTTGGAAGACACCTGTGTCTTATTTGATGTGTTGCACCTTGGAAGCTTTGACTCTTCAGAAGGATGAAGTTCCTGCCAGGAGCCTGCCTGTAACTCCTCCTGAAGTCACCACTCAGGTGTCACAGAGCACTTGCAGTAATTTTTCTTGATAGCCATAATACGGGCATAACTAATGTTATCCTTTCTACACCCTTGTTTTTGTTTTCTTGCGCCTTTTCCAGCAGTCACACTAATCCAAAATGAGCCCTGGCTGCTCAAATGGGCTGTGGCCTGGTGGTGGAAGAGGCTGTAGCACATCATCTGAAAGGCTGCAGTATGTTTTGTGACACCACGTGAAACATCCTGTGGCAGTTCTCCCTGCACAGGTGTCATTGCACTTTGCATCAAAAGCCTGGGGATGTCTTTTGTCACTTTGCTAATTGCCTTGTCTCCCTGTCTGGGAGCTTCCACTGCCCTCACCTTGGTGCCATGGAGAGGAAGGGAGGTCCTGCCCTCACACCCAGTGCCACCCTGCCCACCCCAGGCACAGCTCTGCTCTGATCTGGGGTGCTGCCATGGCTGATAATGATTCTCCAGTGATTTTATCATGATAAAATCTGGGAGAACTGGGATTGTCCATATTAGGAGTGACCTAATCCTAAGGGTGACCTAAGTGAGGTCTTGCAGTGTGTGAAAGGAGCTGGCAAAAAAAAGATGGGGAAATAACTTTATATAAAAGCATGCAGTGACAGGACAAGGGGGATGGCTCAGAGTGGATTTAGACTGGCCACTAGGAAGAAACTGTTCCCTGAGAGGTGGTGAGGCCCTGGAACAGATTTCCCAGAGAAGCTGTGGCTGACTGGGTGCCTGGGAGTGTCCAAGGCCAGGCTGGATAGGGCTTGGAGCAGCCTGGTTTCCCACCCCAGGTGTCCCTGTCCCTGACAGGGGGTGGAACTCGGACACAATGATCAGCCTGTCCAGCAGGGAGGCAGAAAAAGTCTTTTTGGTTTGGAGGAGTGGTGTAGCAGGACTTCTTAGGGCTTCTTGCCCCTGAAAACTGCTGGAAAAGTTGAAGAACCCTTACTCTAAAAAACCTGAGAAAATGTAACTGTGGATGATGACTCGCAAGGAAAGAAGGAAGGCATCTAAACCTAATCACTGAATGCTTGGGGTGTACTTTTTTAAAGTTCAACATTTGCTGCTGCATACCAATATAGTTTTGCTTGTTGCATGGAGTTCTGCAAAATGCTTGGCAGGGCAGCAAGATTTTTCATTTATACTCAGTCCTGTCACGTGTCACCATCTCAAAGGCCTTTTACAACCTGAAGGATTCTATGGTTTTATGTCCTGTTGCACTCGGGTGGGTCTGTAAGTGGCACGGTTCAGAGCTCTCTTCTGGCTTCGTCAAGTAAAATAGACACACAAAAAGCTCTGGAAGTGTTCTTCTCTGAAGCAATCATTGCATCAACCAAGGGAAGTCCATCTCTAATACACAAAACAACCCTGGTGCCCCTCCCTCCCCCAAGACCTATTCCTCAATTTCTAACTTTGTGTAAAGTTGAAATACTTGGCCTGTTGTAAGCTTTGCAAGAATCAAGCCCAACATCCCTCATGGTGATTTATTTGTGTCTGGGGTGGAAATCTTTCCCATCTAAGATCAGTCTGGGCATCATGGACTCAAAGTGAAGCAAGCAGAATACATATGGATCAAGTACAGCCCATAATAACCAGTGCTGGCAGTACATTATTACTGACAATTTACAGTTACAGTGCATTTGCACAGTGCTTTGTGCTGTGATTATCCCATGGAAATTTGTGATAGCTATCACTAAAGCTTACATTGAAACTGTTTTATTTTTTTAGGCATGAGAACAAGATAAGCTACTGGAGAATTTTACAGGTGTTAGGAAAATTGGTTAAGGAATTATCCTTGATAAATTATGACTTGTGTTATTCCCCACCCTTTTCCTCTGTGTAGGAACATTTTGCTGGTAGCTTTTGATAAGAATTTACAGGTAATTAGCAATCTGTGACTCCTTGCTCTTTTCCCTTTTACTCTAAAAATATGCACATTTAAGAATTTTTATTTATTTGCATTATTCGATCCCTGGAACTTTATGAAAATCTCTGTCTTGGGATTGAAACCTCTGATTCAGAATTTCTTATGCTTCTGGATAAATCACTTCTTGTGATGTTGCTAAATTTTCTCCTCACTCTACCCAGATTATCTAAAAATGTGAAAAAACCTTTGAGGTGGTGTTTTTCCCCTTCCATACATGGTGTGATGGAGCAGAAACTTGCAGAGAAAATGAAGTCATGAAACCTCAGACAAATGCAAGTTAAAATAAATGACCAAAAAAGAAGTGAGGTGTGAAGTAGGTAAATTTTTAGTAGCTCTGAAATGCAGATCCCTGGTACATTTGTTGCAGATGACATGATTCATATAGTTTTATTGCGTGCAAAGTTTATTTTGCAAATTATGGATCCTTTGATGCCACTGCAATGGGTGCTTTAGGAATCCTGGAGATACTGGATGGGTGCAAATAAACCAAGCAGTGAATAGCAATACCAGAACAATGCACTGAAGGGTTTTATGTTAGTCAGGGACTAAATTTTATCCTTTATTTTAGAAACAGATATTTATTACAAGAAAGTCTTCCTGATAATATTTTTTACAGTGTGCAATGGAGCATTATTTAATTTAATGCCATATAAGCTGGACAAGGGGGAAGTTCAGTGGGGTAAGTGCACTTGGATGCTTTATAATCTGTTCCTTAACTATGAGTGTACCCAGTATGGTAGGTTTCCCAAATGAGGAATTGCTGCTTCTGGATGTGCGAGGAAATAGGATTTCAGGCAATCCATAGGTCCAAAGAAAGTGGACATATATCTTCACCGAGCTTCCTCCTTCCTTAGAAATGCAAGAAGGCTGAGAAGTTTTTCTTCAGGGGAAATGAGATGAGCCCACTCAGTGAGTGAGTGACACAGTGTTGAGTCTGGGGACATCAGGATTGCTCAGGGAAGGGATGGAGGTGCTGGGAGGAGCAGCCAGAATTCCTTTTAACAACAAAACTAGGCTAAAATTCAGGTGGTGATGGTCAATTATCCAAAGATTCCAATAAAGCATGTCCAGTTTTGTTTACTTGAGTCCTGGCAGTATGGATTTGGCCATTTAACCTCCAGTCTTTACATTCAGTGAAGGATGTTAGCAATGACTTCTGTGACAACATCACTGAAACAGCCACCAAGCTGCTCCCTCTTAAGAAAACCCTCAAAACACAAATGAACCCAAAACAAAATCCCTTCCTATTACAAAAAGTGAAAGCCCAATATGCTCGCCAATGCTGTTGGAGTGGTTGGATGCTCATCTGAAAACATCAGTGAGAGTGGTGGAAACAGAAATTTGTAGTGAAACCAAGTGTGTGTTGTGGACAAATGAGCTGCACCAATTAATATTAAAGCCACAAGTTTGCATTAAAATTGGGAGCTGAGCAAAGGCTTGTCAGGGTTAGACAGGTCAGAGAGCCTCTGGCTTGGGCAGTTTGATATCCAGGATGCTACGTGATGAAATTCTATGAGCCAAGTTTAATTTAAGACATGGTTCTCTGTGAAAATGAAATCTTTACTTGGAGCACTTAGGGGGAGGTATTTTTCATGCTTGTTCATCCATATGTGTGTCATTTCATTCTGCATAAATTTGCAGTGAGTTTGACCACAGCCATGGGGTGGAGTGCAATCAGAGCACTGCTGCTCACTTCAGTTGTCTGGTCAAAATGCCTTTGATGCCTTTGTTGGAAGCTTTAGGGGTATTAACACCTTCTAGAATGAAAAGGAGAGAAGAACTGGTGGGGATAGAAATAGTGAGAAAATCAGGGATGTGTCAGAAGACCAAGATATCTTGAATTGAAATCCCAGCACAAACCCCTTAACTGCCCAGGTTAGATCTGTTTTCTTTAGGGAATTTTTTAAATAAACCACTTTTTCTTAGAAAAAATCGTACTTCTTTCACCTGAGCAAATAATTGAAGCTCCATTTTACTCCTTGCACACATGCAGAATCAAGTCTTGCTTTCCCACTGATTGAACACCCCTCCACCACTTTCTCAGGCCCTTCTCACATCCCCTGAAGTTGCCCAATGTCTCTGGGACATTCCCATCCATTTCAGAAGATCCTGCCCCTATACCCAGAAAAGAGTTTCATTCTTAAAAACCAAACCCTTGAAACCAAGGGTTTCATATCAACAAACAGGGAAACAGAGCAGAGAACAATGCATGTCCTAGAAATCAGAGTAGTGGTTGTCAGCACTTTTAGGCAGTGGCAGAAGTTTTGCTGAACCACTGAAAGGAACTAACACTCACAAGAGGAAGATGAGCAGAAAAATGTATCACAGTAATCAAATCTGATTGCAATGAGAGCATTAAGAAGAATCTCTGAGTCAGTTAAGCAAGAAAATGTCTTTTTTTCTGGAAACACTTTCGATGGGGAAATACTGAAAGTGCTAACAGTGTGCTCAGATGTGGAAAGGCTACTGACAAAAATGAGCCAGATTTGCTGAAATATCCCAAAAGCAGGACACCTGTTGCTGCAACACAAAATGTTGCTCCTCATCACAAACAGATTTTTATGTTCTGTAAACCCCTCCATTCTTTTTTGGATTTGATCAGACCCTAAGAAGAATTTTTTGAGTCTAAATTGGAAAAATCACAACTAGAAGATGGGCATAGCAGAATTTGAAGGAAAATTATAAATAGATCCCGTGTTCACTGAAGAAAACACTCTCCTTAATGGTACAGAGCATTTAATGAATACTGGTGGAACTGGAATAAAACCCAGCAGAGTAACACACACAGAATTTCTGCGTGGCTGGAGGTATGGGAAAGGAACAAACAAAATCCTGGCGCCAGCCAGGACAGAAACTGAGCACTTAGCCCAGCACAGGACATTAGACAGCCCAATAAAACTCCATGGTTCACAGGGCTGAAGGCAGCTGCAGTCTTTAATAACATGAGTACAGTCAAGGACCCTGCACCAGAGTTAATAAGCAGATCATTACAGCCTCTGACCAAGGCAGTCTCCACACTGACCTAATCGAAATCCAGAATGAGCATTATCCTAACGTGCATGATGAACCAATTAGCCCAGAGCTGGGTTGCTTCCACCTGCTCTAGTATCTCAATTTAGAATGGCAAATTAAAACCAAAAAGAGACAGGAGAAGATGTCAGAGGTTGTTTGACGTGGGAAGATGGCACAGGCTTTAAGGAAACTGGGTTCCTCCAAGGCTGCAGCTCAGTGTTGCCCAGCAGGCCAGGTTTTTATGGATCTCCCTGCTCCCATTGAGATGGAATGGCCAGCCCCCAAAATAAAAGATGACTCATCGGGGTTTTTTGCTGGCTCCAGAGATGTGACTTAACAACTGTGATGCCTGAAGGTTCTCCACTGTGGATCTCTAAATTTTCCTCCTTCCTGAGGGTGCTTTCTATCTCCCTGCCCTTTTTAAGGAATTGTGACTATCCAGGTCAGAAAAAACATTGACAAAGGGTTTGGCCAAGCTTGGTCACTGTGCATCAAAGGGTCCCACAGGAGAAGTGGGAGGCTGCCTGTGCCTCTGGATACCCTTTGGGCAGGGGCAGAATTTGAATCTCACCTACGGGAGCACCTGTGTGTTTTGTTCTTGTGTTCAGTTAGAAAAGAGAATGTGAATACCCTGGAAAACCAGGTTTGCTCTCCTGACTCGTGGTCCTGGCCACTCTGGGGTTGGTTTCAGTGAAAGGAGTGTGTCATTAGCCAATGCATCCTCTAAAGACAATGAAATGGAAAAGTGGAAAAATGTGCATGGATTTACCATGCAAAAGAATTTAAGGGTTGGTCATTGCTATTTGCAAATGCACTTTGATCCTTCCCACTGTGTGAGAATCCACCCATGAGCACCAGAGTTGTGTTAACAGGTTTGAAGAGTCCAGAGATGGATGACTGGCACAAACCCCGTCTGCAGACAGATTTATAGGGTCATGGCAGCTCAGTGCAGAAAGTAAATACACAGGAATGCAGCAGAAGCAGACCCAAGCATAACACAGGTGATACTTCTTACTTTGTTTTAGGAAAATGGTAAATGGAAAAATAATCCACAGTCTACAACTGGCCTGGAAAATGCAGCTACCAGATGATATTTTCAATACCAAAATTAGCTACCAAATGTGATATTTATGGATGCTCAGTAAAGGTGAATTTCTTGCCTTTTCCTTGAAGTTATTTGTTGTCTTTCCTTTCAGAGTAACCACACCATTTGTCTGTTGCACACTCTGAGTTAGTAGGTTTTGTTTCTAATCTGCCATCTTCCTCTAGTTCTGGTTGGATATTCATTTGTTTAACCTTTTATTCAAACCCTTTAAGGATTTGTGTCAAGTGCATGAGTTCCTGTGGAGCAGAATACAGATTACCGTGTCCCAGCTCACCTCATATCAAAGTTTGTGTCACCTGTGGGTGCATGTTCTTGATGTTCAGAAAGAATGAGTGATCGACTGGTAGATTATTACATATATTTTGCATCACACTGATTTTGCAAAGCTCAGGGTTTTGTTGTTTGTAGCTTTTACAGTCAGCTGGAGAAAAGAAAGGGAGGAATGGCGGCAAAGAAAGATATTAATCCTCAAAATCTCATTCTTTGGACATTGTACTGTAATCAAAGGGCAGGCATTCCCTGCTCTGCAAACTGCCCACACCAGTGGCCTCTTGCATCAGGCAGTGCTGCTGACTCTGGTGATTTACTGAGACTCTCATGACTCCGCACGTTTGTTCCTTTGTGGTTTTGGAGGAGGCTTTGAGAACAGAGTCTGCGAGATTAAACAAAAAGGAGGAAAATTAAAGTCTGTAACGCATCACTTTGGAGGTCCCCGTGCTCTGCAGGGTGGGTTTGGGGTGGGCAGAGGATCCTGAGCACTGGTGGCACTCCCAGCACTGAGCCCCAGTGCGGATGGAGCCGCATGGCCACATTGGCTGGGAGCGTGACAAAGGACACGAGCACCAGGATGGCCGTGGAGGCTGACATGTGAAATAGGTGGTGAGGAACAGAGAGCACAAAGAAAGACTCCAAGCCCCCGAGTACACATACATATCCTAGAGTCCTGGCTTTAGCTGGGAAATGGGAAAGGTTTTAATTTAAAATTTGATTTAAGGGAGAGAGACTTTTTCATTAGCGTAGCAGTTACTCACTCAGTTGGGAGCTATTGGAAGAAATTAAAGTACATTTGGCAATCTATATGCTTCAAGCAGGAATGGGATCTATCTGTCTATTTATCCACCTTTCTGCCTAATCACATAAATTCCATGATATCCAGGGTTACATTTTCCCTTTTCTCAACGGCTGCAAAATCTCCCTGCCTGAAACCCCACTGAAAGGAGAAAGTTAATATCAATGTCAACCACTCTCTTAAGTTTTTGTATTACTGTTTCTTTCTGCTGTTAAGGGATGGGTTTTCTCTCCATCAGCTGAAAACCACAGTTGCAAACATTTTGTTATTGGCTTTTTTTTTTTCTTTTCAATGACATTTTTCAGGGAGTAAAAAAAAAAAAAGCAAAGCAGGCAAGAAGAAAAGAAATGCAAGTAAAAAATCTAAGACAAAACCAGAGGAGAGTGGTTTGGGGAAGTGTGTGTTGTGTTCATAGCCTGTTTTAATATGCAGCCTCCTTTCTCATGGAGCTTAGCATAAAGTTTTGTAAGTTGTGGGGCTTTTTTTTTTTTTTTCCTCTTTTGTCAAAAAAAATTATGAAAGTGTCGCTTTTCCTTTGCGGTTAATTCAGGAGAGATCCTCAATTCGAGCAGGGCACATTTTCATGCAAATACAGCAGCACAGTTTCCAGCCCCCTAATAGCTTCTTACAAATGATGTGCCATTACAACGAGGTTTATTTAAACAAATTTAATACATCTTTAATCAAGCTGGAGAGCATTTTCAAAGGTCACGCTCCAAATCAGGATCACTGTTCAGAGCTTATCAAAGTATTAGCTTAAGGGGGAGGGAGAATTATTTCTTGGACAAGTAATTTTAGGCAAATCTTTATTTACATTTTTATTCAGTTATTAAATTTTATTCCTTTCCCTCCTCCTCCTAGTCTCCATTTATGAACCTATAAGAAAGTCTGTAAATGGAGCCATAAGCATATCACAGCAGTTACTGTTTCCAGGGGCTATTCCTTTGAATCGACTGGGCCCATAAAAGCAAGGATGAAGTCACTTTTTTTTTTTTTTAAACACAAGCTCTGTGTATCCATTTCACACAACAAGCTCTCACCCGAGGATCTGATATTAGCATAAATACATTGGATAGATTTTAAATTAACAAAATAAGTTAAAAACAAATTTTGTGCATAATGGGTATTTAAAGGTGCTCGCCTGCTCCTGCTGCAAGAGGATAATTGTTGATGTTAAGTCATTAGGACTAATGGGAGCTGCACTAATGGAGCCCAGGAATCCACCCCAGCTCACACCTCTGGTGTCATCCACTGGGCATTTATCTGTAAATAGGTCACAGAGGGTTTAACTGGTGCAGAACCAGATGTCCCTGCAGAGGGTGTCTCTGGTGAGCACAAAACTCAGTCCTTTGGCCTCCCCTTTACAGGAGGAACCAAAAAGGCACCAGGGTCAAAGGGGGAGTGAGCCCTTGAAGTGCACAGAGAGAAACACCCCCAAGATTTTAAAGCTCATTAGACCCAGGAGCCCTCAACCTTTTCATTACAGGGAGGTGAGACTGGACATCTGTGCAGGTCATGAAAAAAGCTTGTGCAGGCTCTTTTAATCCTCTTTTTACAGCTCACCTTGCAGCCAGGATTTGGGATAGGGTTCAAAAGGAGCTGTGCTGAAGTACACACCCAGGCACTCCTGGAAAACTGGCTTTTGCAGGACTAAATACTGCTCTGTACCCAAACTTTCAAGAAACTTTTGCCTTTAGTACTGATATCATCCACATGGCAAAATAAATAAATGTACTCACATCACCCAGTTTTCTCTCAATGTGATTATTTTTTAATTGGAAATATTTAATATTCACAGAATAATTTATCCAGCAAAACTATTTTTTTTACTCTTCCAAATGACTCTTTTCTGTAGGGGTTGTGGAATTTTATTTATCTGTTTTTTAACAATCATAATGATTTTTTAGCAATGGTTTTTGTATTTGACACTCTTTGCTGCTGGTGACATAAAAGACAGGATATTGTTTCCTTTCAATGCTCAGAAGGGTCTTTTAAGAGGGAGGACTTGAAGAAACTTTGAACTTCTGAGCAAGTTTACAGAACAACACCAGATCAGTAGAATTAGGAAGCATCAAAGGACATTTAAGTGCCTGAAAGGTCTGGACTTCTCCTTTCTCTGTTGTCCATGGGACTGTGGATTCAAATCCCTTGGTGTCTGAGACACTTTATCCTTCCTTTTTCCACCTGGATAAAGAGAGGAAAAAAAGCAACAAAAAGAGGGGGATAATAAATGAAATATAATAAAACTCAGCACAGGCTTTATGCTGATTTTATCATAGTCATGTGGCATGTTTGGCTGTTTGGGCAGAAAAAGTTCATAAAGTTTGGTAAACCTTAGAACAGATTAAATAAGCCAGAAAAAAAAAAAAAAAAAAAAAAAAAAAAAAGTTAAACACCAAAGGTTGAGGGAAAATAGCTTCA
>JAYDZK010000274.1:2776480-2794655 GCA_034509185.1 Euphonia xanthogaster
AAAGAAACAAGAAAAAAAAAAAAAAAAAAAAAAAAAACAAAGTTAAGCACTAAAGGTTGATGGAAAATAGCTGCAGAGGGTATAATATTGGGGCTGGACAGGAAGAAGTGAGCACACAAGGACTTCTGACCATTGTAGGGAATCCCAAAAAGTGGGTATTGCACTGAAGGGTAAATGAAATTGTTGGTTGTATTTGCAACAGCACATCTTCACTCTGATCAGCAACTGATACAGGAACAGTCCAAAACTCCTGTAGCTTTCGTTTTCCTTGGATTGTTGTTGGTGCTGATCTGTTTGTCTGCAGGGACACTGAGATTCCACTTGCAGATTCACTGGCAAGAGTTATCCCTGCCAGCTCATTCATCTATTTCTTTCTCTTAAATTCAGAAACTTTAAAGAATTTCAGGATTCACCCTCTTCTGTGACTCTTTCTGAATTACATGACTGGCATGTGGTTTGCTTTCATTGCATATTTGTGTTATGCCAGTTTTAGTTCCTTTTTTTTTTTTTTTGTTTTGTTACATGTTTGTTATTTGGAAATTTGTTCTCAGGAATATTTTGTTTTACCATAATGGGTTGTTTGACCTCTTTTGGTTCCCAGTTCACAGCAGGGAGGTAGCACTTGTGCTCATAGCAAGGGTTTCATTCCCCTGGTTTGACAGGCAGTGGCTCTTCCCAGTACATAGTTGGGTTTATATATTAAAATATTTCTGCTGCAAATGTTAATGTGGATGAAGCTCTTGCCACCATTTGTAAAATACGAGGAGGATAAAGTATCAACATAGGTTGGAAGTGAAGAAACTTGAATTCTAATCTCATCCTTAAGGATCTACAGAAAAGAGGTAGTGATCAAACTCCAAATTGAACATCTACTTATGAAACTGAAATAAATAATAGCAAACAAACCCAAGCTATGATGCCAGCTTGCTCCAAGTTCATCATGGAATTATGCAGTAGAAACGTGTTTGTTAAAAACTGGAAATATTCAGTCTGAAGGTGCTTACTGGTGTGTAGTTTGCTGTTAAATTATATTTTTGCAAATAAATAGATTTGAAGTTATATGGAATGTTCTCTTTTGAAGTTGTCCGAATTAAATGGAGTATTCAGCCCATCTAATTCTGTTCTCAGATTTTCTGTTCAAGAAATTGTGTCCAGCTTGGGGTGGATGGCTTTTTTTCAAGAGCTCAAGATTTCAGGACGAGATGAGAAATCCTCTCATCCTTCCCATTTTCTTTCGTTCCTTCCATGCTATTAGAAATATCTAAACACAACAACTTTATCCAGCTAAAGGTACCTGTCAGCTGGTGCACTTTCTGCTCATCTCCAGCTCTTTAACACTGCAGAAAGAACCTTCTAATTTTTTTTTTCTGCTTTTTGCATCGACAGCATAGAATTGGTGTGATTTGGGTCTGAAGGAAGGAAATTTAATGTCTGGGATGGCATGGTGGGCACTCCCTTGGTGCATAGGAATCACATTTTCCAGTGGGCACAGCGAGCCCAACAACACTGCTCAAATTCCCATTTTATTTTTTTGATGCTATGTGGCTGAACTTGATGCTTCTGTTGATCTTCTGTTGAATAAGTAGTGGGCTGAGCAGAGAAACAAACAGCACGGAGTTGTTGACACTGTAAACCCTAAGGGTTCCTTCTGAGAGAGGCTGAGTTGGAGCAGAGTAAATAAATAGGTCAGCAGCTCTGCAAACGGCATCCAGGCCCTTCCAGGACTGCCTGACCCATCAGGCAGTCAATAATTTTGGCCAGAAAGTGCCTTAATATGCTCTGGTGGAGCCAAGAAGAGTCTTTCTCTGGAAATAGCCACAACAGCAGAAGTGCAATTGGCCCATTTGTGCTCCGAGGGTCGTGTTCTGTCATGTTCTGTGATAAATGCTGAACACGTTTGCTGCAATGCTGTCATTTATTCCTTGCAATAATCCAAGGAGGTGATGGTGGTTATTAACTGAAAGCAGGTAGTATTATAGTGGAGGATTTGTCTGAAGTCTTCTAAAAAAGTGCAAAAGGGGAAAAAAAGAAAAACAAAATAAAACGGGTGTTCCTCGCAGTTGCGGTGTCAATTTTACACAGCTGGAAATTTGGAAATGTAAAGAATGGAGATTAATTTGTCAGTGCCAAGCAAGGCACATGGCAAAACACAAGAAACAAAATAGAAGTCTAACCAGAAAGAAAGCATCAGGAAATGAAAGTGCTGGATAAGATTGGAATGTATATTTTGATCAATGTACCAAGTATATGATATCCAAAAAATAATGTTGATCTGGTAAAAACAAGCAAAACCACCTCTGTAATATGATATTGATCTTATGACAACTTTTTTTTATATTATTAGTGACTTCATATATCTTTTTTTTATGAAGTCCAAGTTTATAGCCTGTGCTATAATGAAAATATCAGGACTTTCACCTAGTTTTCTTATACTTTATTGGGAGAAGGCTGCAATTATTTTCCTCTTTCAACATGTACTTCCAGGAAAGACAGAGAGAGATGGGGATGTAGAAATGAGTTTTAGCATGAGAAAATAAAGACTATTTGCAATATAACCCCAACCAAGCAAACTGTGTTTTTCATGGTTACAGTATTCAGGAATAGTGCATATTCTCTGGATATTTTGTCTGGAAGGTCAGAGAGATGCTTTAAATGAATTCTGGATTTTTTTATGGAGAAGGCTTGGTGTCCTGCTGTTGGGATACCCACAGACACATGGGTGTAGGAAGTGCTTCACAACTTGCAGGCTGCAATTCCTCTCTAATTTATAGCTTTGGGTCCTGTTCTGAATTCCCACAGTACTTCATTGAGAACTTACGATGATGTTCATCATATAGGTGTATATATTGAAATATTTCTGCTGAAAATATTAATGTATATTAAGCTCTAGCCATTGTTTGTAACATATGAGGAAGATAAAGTACACAGCTGTCCTTCAAAAATGAAATTTTTTTGTTTTTTTTCACATCTCTTCCCCTTCCTCAAAGGACAGAAACCAGTATGGGTATCTGTCCACTGATAGTGATTATATAAAATAATTATTTTTTATCTGATATATTGGGATCCTACAGAGAAGTGCTAGTCCAAATTAAGAGCAGTTTTTATCTCTGTAGCCTCACCATTGTTCTTGTGCCTTTTTTTCCTGGCCTGAGTTCAAATTCAAAGTAACCCAGAGTATCCACATTTTCTGAGCCAGCACTAAGATCCAACCTCCACACTTAACCTAAGTTGTACTCATTTTGCTCTATGTAGTTTCACTGTGATTTGGGGAAAAAGTTCTGTTTTCCTTGAGTTTTTCCTTGTAGAGCTGCCCTACACTTCCTTATAATTTTAAATCTCTGGGGAGATTGTGTCAAAATTTAAAAGTGCCCAAAACTTAAATTACTCGGTGTCTGAAGTATTTTTTTTTTTTTAGAAAGCTGAGGCTTGGTTTTTCTTTTTTTAACCCCTCCTCTCCATGAATCTTGAGTTGCTGGGTATGTTTTTATTTTAATTTCTAGTTTGAGAATGATAGGCCAGTTGCCTGTCTGGTGATAAGCATTGCATTTTCAAGATTATGCCATGAATAATGATTTCTTTAGAGCCTTTATTTTCCCCCTTGCAAATCTCTCATCACTATTTTCTTTCCCACTTGCTCCTCCTAGCCAACATTTGTTCAGTTCCACTCTGCCAGCAGGACAGTGTGGGACCTTCTCCCGTCCTTCAGGTGGAAATCATTTCCTTGGTGGGGTTCTGAGGTCAAATGGGTGGGACAAAGAGAGGCAGAAGAAGGAAGAAACACAGGTTGGAAGCAACCTGGTCTAGTGGAAGATGTCCTGGCAGGGAGTGGAATGAGTATACGGTATTTTTAAACTGAAATAATTCTGCAATTCTATGAGTAAATAAATCCAGACCAAACTCTGTGTGTGTTGCATCAGCAGTGATCACAAAAAAGAGGTACTGACAAGTGCTTCAGTACTTGGTGTGTAGTCTGAAAGGAAATATTCTGAATTAATAGGCCAAAAAGGCTGCAGCAGTGCCAGCCTGAATGGGAAGTGAGGAAGAAATGGCTTCAAAACCACTCAGGTTGGCAGGGTGGGAGCTGGAGGCATGGAGAAAGCAGAGCCAGGAGAGGAGATGATCACTTAATGTCCTCACGGCCTCCATGTCAGCACCAAAATTCTCTCAGGGGGGTGAGTGCGCTCACGAGGAGCTCAGGATCCCACGCTGAGGCAGAGGAGGTCAGCAGGCACTGACAGGCCACTGACAAGCTGTGCTCAGGCACCAGTGATGAGGGAGGGAATATCTGTCCTGGAGCGCCCAGGAGCTGGCTGGCTGCAGCCCTCAGATGTGGCATTCTCATTCTCTGGAAAAATTTCTCCCAGGATTTTTCTCCTGGGAAGCTGAGAAGCCTCAAAGAAAAGGGAAACCATTTTTATCTCATTTGCTTCTCCTGTGTTTTGCTCGTGTGGAATGTGTTTGGAGATTGTTTACCCACAGGTGATTGTTCCATTGGATTCTGCTGTGAGTTGTTTTGTTTCATTGGCCAATCAGGGCCAAGCTGTGTTGGGACTCTGGAAAGAGTCACAAGTTTTTCATTATTAGCATTTTAGCATTCAGTAAGTATCCTTTCTGTATTCATTAGTGTAGTATAGTATTCTCTAACATAATATAGTGTCATAAAGTAATAAATTAGCCTTCTGAGAACATGGAGTCAGATCCATCCTTCCTGCCTTCATCAGGACATTCCCAGCAAATAAAATACTCAGGAATGAGTTGAGAGAAGGAAAAAATTCCCTTTCCTGTAAGCACTCCTCCCACCTGAAGTTCCTAGAGAGTCCCATGGACATATGCAGGGATTGAGGAGATCTTGGCATGGCTCTGCTGGAGCCAGAAGGTGACTTCCCAGCTGAGGGAGCATGAGAGGGACCTCAGAGGCAGGGAAATGAGGTGATACAGAGCGACAGTAATTGTTTTGGAAAAAACCCTCATTCACTCCTGTTTTTCCTGTGGGGAGGACAGCCCAGGAGGGAGGAGTGACCCACCTGCCCTTTCCCCGCTCTGAGCTCTGTGACTCCCTCCCTGCTCCTCCAGGGAAAGCATCCCTGTCTTTACTGTACGTGGAGAAACATCCCAGTTTCCCACGTTTTAAATCAATCTCAGGTTTAAGTGAAGGTGCAGCCTTAAAAGTTATTCCAGCTCCACTGTTTCCCCTGATAAATTACATGAATAACATTTGAGACAATGCATTGTTAAATATTTATGTCTAGTACTATAGAACCAGAAAAAGCACAAGAACCCCTAGAAGAATAAATATATTTACCTAAATAAATTACTAAGACAAATATACTCCTATGTGCTCTGTACCAATAAACAGTAGGTATTCACTAAATTGTGGAATATAAATGGCTCATTTCCCCTAAATGTACACTGAAAGATCTATAACATGTTACACATTTCCTGTGCTTTGCATATATATTTCAATATTCATCATGAAAAGGCTTGCTTATGTGTCAATATACATTACTTTGCATGCATTAAGAAAATATTTTTTTAATTTTGCCATTACAGATGTGCTTTGCTGTGGGGGGGTGCTGGCGAAAGCAGAGCCTTTATTTCATGATTAACCCTTTGGTGGCTCGTCCTGTTTTATCAACGTGACATTTGCACAAAATGAATTGCTTGCTTAGACACAGCTAACTAAATAAAAGCAGGCCAGAGCTGATAGTATGAAAAATGGATTTTCATTACTGTTTCATTGATTCTTGTAAATAAGGGCCTGAGGCCTGCTCCAAAAAGGCTGCAAACAGTAATAATTTAATCTGAGGTGACATAGACCAAAATGTATGTGGACAAAAATCATCCTTGAATATTAAACAACAGCCTCAAGACAGAGAAAAGTGTTGCAGGCGAATTTAAATGTATGCAGATCGGTGGGTAACATATTTAAAAACAGAAATTAAAGATTCCTGTCATAAATCACATTTGCTGCCATGGATATGCCTTGTTATGCTGGTGTTTAAGGAAACCTGAAAGGTTAAGGCAGTTGGTGCATTAAATCGTACAAGGATAATTAATACTTTTCTTGTGGCTATTTATAAGAAATGGAAAATATAGTTAGATCAGCTGTGGCACTGTAGTAATTTGAGGGGGAAGAAACGAAAGTATGAGTCAATAGTTTTAACTGGACAAATGTCAAAAGCTTAATGAAGCAGTATCCTAATTTGGAGGCCTTTTAAAAGTTACAGGCGAAAAAATGAGACAAAATAGTTTGTTCTCGTATTGCACATAAGATTTTTTTGCCTTTCAAACATTTAGAACCTGTTTAATAAAAATAATTGAGAATAATTTCCCTGACGGAAGTTTAAGAGAAAAAAAATGGAATCTGTTCCATGGAAGCAAAGCGTAAATCAGGTCTTGACTCCAGAATCGAGAACTTTGTTTTTCTTATACATCTTCTAATTAAAAAGACCACTATATTTCGCTATAAAATAGCCTGAAACTACATGTAAGAACATTATTTCAACTTATAGTAGTTTGACTTATTACAGTAGCACCTAATGCTCAGGATGGCTCATAGCAAGACTAATGGAGAAAAGAATTTTCCCCTTCAACCTGTTGAAGTATTAATCCTTTTTTTCTTTCCATTTTTTTTTTTTTTTTTTTTTTTTTTTTTTTTTTTAACTCGAGCTTACATTCAAACAAACCCTTCCAACTACTGTAATTCCCCAGAGGAAAATACTCCTTCATCACTCATTGAGCTCAGGTTTATGATCAGCCTATTATTTAAAATTCTTATTTTTCTTTTCTTTCATGAATAAAACCAATAAACTTTAGTGGTATCAAACATTATTAAAGGGTCTCAGAGCAACAAGACAGAAGGTTTATATGACCAAACTCTCTTAATATAAAGGAGTTGTATATTTTCAGATGTCACTGCCATTCATCTCTTCTCTCTTTCTCTCTCTCTCTGCCCCCCTTAAGCGAGGAATAAAGATCCTATTTAAAAAAATCTCACCAGCATGTAATAACTTTTCACCTGTTTCATGAAAAGTTAAACATTTGGAATGCAATTTGCCTCGCTGTTATTTTTATTCTGAATGAAAACAGGAAGTATTTCTTTCTTCAGAAGGGATTAAAAGAAAAGAAAGGCAAATAATCTAAGAAAATTATTTTCAATCTAAAGATGACTTCCTGGGGGGAGGGTGGGGGGGAGTATTTCTCAAGCCTCACTGAATTTCAGATCTGTTTGGAGAAGGTTTAATCTATCATTGTACCAAAACCAAAAAAAAAATAGATTTTTGAATCTTTAATCTGGTTTTGATTTGCAAATATTAATAAAAATTGCCATGGCTTCATGCAGATCTTTGGAAACAAATATTAGTGATTTTTTTTTTCACAGCTCTAGCTAGAACACGCTGTCTTTGGCAAGTTTCTGTTTGCAACAAACAAAATGTGATACTTTATAGGTTATAATATTCATCATTACCCTGATGTGTCATTGCTATGTGGTGTCACGCCCTGCTACTTTCTGGACAGTGTTTCCAATTTGATTATGACAAACCTTTCCTTAAAAACTGCACTTTAAAAAAAATATATATATATAAGCAATTCCATTAATCTAAAGTAAAGAAAAATTTCCCTTTGGAGAGTTGCATTGCAAATAATAGATGGGATGTGAAGTGCATTCAGCATGCTGACTTTCCAAGAATTAGCTGGAAAATAGTCTATGTTCAAAGAAAAAAAAAAAAAAAAGGTGTGAAATCAGAAAATTCAAAATCCAAAACTCCCAGCTTTATAAGGCTTCTGTTAAATTGGAGAGAAGGAAAGATATTTCTTTGTAGCATTGCTTAGATAACAATGTGTATTTTGTTTTTTGATATATGATATTTTCCTTCTGCAATGATATAAATGTTTGAATATAAGAAGCTGAGCTGGTTATGGGCTTTTCTGGTTACTACATATAAAAAAAAAAGGATGGTATAATGATCTATTAAATAAAACCACTTCTATTTAGTCACACCCTCCCAATTCATGAACCATATCTTCATAGCTGAACCATGTCCTACACTACAAGCTATCAGCAATTGGTTCTGGAGGTTGGAGCCTTGCAGATATTTAATATATATTTTTTTGAATTAAAAAAAAAACGTTTCACAGCCACTCTATCAATAAAAGCAGTCTAACTTTTTATCTCTGCTACAAAGCACACTTTCCATACAATAACTATAAACTGTGGGCAAAGTTCTTCTGACAGTGGTATGCTCAACAGAAGGAAAATGTCTCGAACATTATATTTTGATCTGGATAAACAGGCAAACTGCAAAGAAAGATGTAAGGCTCATGTTCGCAGAGCAAACAATTTTTTTTTCCCCTCTTTTAAAATTTTTAAACTCGTAAACAAACAGCATAAAGTCCCAGGATCCAAAAAGCCTGTAAATCTCAGTCCAGAATTTCAAAAAGTGGTTTGAACCCAACTGTGTTTATCTTTATTTTGCCTAGACATCTGCCAGTACTTTTTAGGCTGCTGCTGCTCGTTAGGCCTGAGCAAATAACTTGTAATTATTAATGTTTTCCTTGAATTTATACTACATTTTCTGTGTATGAAATATGTGAAGAAGATCATGACATTTTCAAATGTCTTTGTTATTGGAAGTTATTTATGAATTTTTTCCATGGCATATTTTTCCCTGTGGGTGGTATTCACTCTTGTGCATGCACAGGGACTAAGCAGTACTTAGACCCCACTTAAATCTGCAAAATATGTCTTGTGCAGAGGATTGATTTTCATGCAGAGGGACTTGTATATTTGATCAGAGGGATATTCATTTTGCTATTCAAACAGATATTTCCAGGAGATAAGCTGAGATGCAGCAGCTCTGCATGCGCCGTCCGGCAGCTCTGGAGGAGCCACATGTAAATCAGGCTATTTCTATAAATAATGTACAGTTCTTGGAGGGAAAAACTTAAAAAATGCAGAGCAGCAAATTGTGCTGGTGCTGTTCTCGTGTTAATTCTCGGCAAACACAAAGCTCCCCACGAGCTGAAAGTTTTTATTAAATAGCTCCAAGTTTTCTTCCCCCTTCAAGCCCAAACTGCCGTTCTTGCTGTGTCATGGGTGGTTGTATTAGGAAGACAATGCTGTAATTTTTTTTTTCTTTGTTTAAATTAATATTCCTTTTCATTGTGTGATTGGAAGACCTCCAGATCAATTGGGAGTCTATGACTCTTGGGCTCAGAAAATAACAAACCCAAATGATGTTTTGGACATCTTGTATGAGGAGAGAAAAAAAGGTGGGCTGTGTGGGGGTGGCATGGAGGGGCCCAGAGTACTGAAAAAGGAAAGCTCTTCGTGCCATAACCCTTTCCAAAGGCAGAGGTGATGGGGAGGAAGCACAGTGACATGGGAGAACTGGGTACTCCAAATTCCACATGGCAAATCCCTGAATCCCCCAGCAAAGGAACTATGGCTGCCAGAGCCAGCGGGTTCATTCAGGGTGAAGGGGGTAAAGAGATGCTCAGAGCAGGAAAAATTGCTTTGCCCCAAAGACTTGAGGTCAGGCATGACTTTGGCCATGCTCATTTCTCTCTCTGCTTAGGCTAACTCAGGCCTCAGCTTTTTCATGCCAAAGACCAAGACCTACACCTCTCCCTTTAATCCATTCTGGCCGTTTTTTCCTCTTATGGGAAGCTTTTTTAATTGGCTTCATCTTCCTCAAGCCAAATGTTGTGAGCTTTCTCTGCTCCCCTAAGCACCAGGGCTGTTGCCTCAATGTCCACTCCCATTAGATGACTCCCATTACCAATTCCACCTCGAGCATGATTCATAAAGTTTAAAGCCAAAGGGAATGATTAGATCATCCAGTCTGACCGCCTGTATGCCACAGGCCGTTAAATTTCACCGAATTACCTCTGGATTGGTCCCAATAAGTTTTGTTTTTCTGAAGAATATCTTGGAGAAATCACCCAATCGTTGTTTTGAGTGATCAGGGACTGGATTGTCCCTGTTTCCTCTCTGTGGTTTATTCCTGTGGTGACTTACAGCCGATTGCAACAAAAGGGCCCAGAAAAGCATTAAAACAGTCTTTCTTAATTTCTAAAGATTAATTAGCATCCTCTACCTAATCTGTGGGTGATGATCTGTTATAGTTCATGTCCTGTTTCACTGAAGATCCATGGAAGCATATGTTGTATGTAAGAGTCAGGTTTTTTGGTCAGAAATGGCTCTTTTCCCTGAGTACTTCTAAATATTTTTTTCTCAAGCAATTCAGGAAAATGAATGTTTTATCAGTATATTACAGGTGTGAGCGAGTGTGTTGCTTCACTCCTCTGTAAGGTGTGACTCCATAAAGCCCAAAATTGTTCAATAGCTTGTCTCCAATAGTTTTTGAGGAAAAGTGTAAGAACAGGCCAGGAAGAGAGAGACTCCCCTGTCACACCCTGCTGATGCTGGCAGTGAGGCAGAGGTGACAGGACTGTGATCACATCACTGTGTTCTGTCTACTCCACTGCTTCTGTTCATTGCACAGGCACTCTGGCAATTAATTCCATTTAAAATCCTCACCTTTCCAGTGAGTTCCACAGCACAATTGTGCAATGTGTGTCTGAAACACCTGGTTTTGCTAGGTTGCAGCTTGGTACCTCTTTTCTGAGTGCTGCTGACTCCTTGTTTTATTAGACACTATAGAGCTGGGTTTTTGATCTCTCTTTTGGTGCAACTTCTTGCAACTTTTCTCAAATGTTTCCAGTGCTGACCTATTTGGATCCTTTCTTTTTGAGAAGTGATGATCTCTGATTATCCTGATTTCTCTTTATTTCATGTTGGTGGCTGTTATGCATTTTTTCAGGTGAGGGTGATGAGAAAAACGAGAGTTCAATATCCAGGATATGGGAACACTGAAGATTTAAAAAACAGATTTAAAAAGAAAAGTAATGAATTATCATAGAATTCCACGATGATTAGGGTTGGAAGGAACTTGAAAAATCCTGTTCTACTCTCTTCCAGGGAAGGCAGGGACTTCCCACTACCCCAGGCTGCTCCAAGCCTTGTCCAATCTGACCTTGGACACTTCCAGGGATCCAGGGCCAGCCACAGCTTCTCTGGGCACCCTGTGCCAGGGCCTGCCCACTCTCACAGGGAAGAATTTATTCCTAAGATCTCTTCTAAACCATCCCTCTGTAATGTCTGTGCCTCTTTTATATTTCTTTTCTATAAATTCCTATCCCCATTTTACTTTCAGGTGCACCTGATCATTATGACACCACCTCTTTGCCACCTGTGAGTGATTTAGTGACTCCATAACTTCTAGTTTAAAGTCTGATATTAACTAAATGCATCTTCTAATTTGGAAGAAATATATGTATATGTTTTAAATTGTTTTGCACATGAAGTAAAATAATAGGAATTTGTTCAAATTAAGTTGTCTTGAGGATGCCTTTGGCCCCGCTGTGATCTGGTTGCTCACTGTACTTTTAGTTAAGCAGACATTTTCCCTATCCTGAATTTCATCCAAAGAGGGCTGCAATAGATGACAAAAAAAATTCTCTTTAACTGTTACTCTAGCAATTGCCACTGTGCTTGAAATGAAGCACTTGGGTACTCAAGACACACACACACATTCCAAATAAAAACCCCAGAACAAAGCTAGAAAAGCATTTCCTTCTCATCTGTAAATAGCCCAGTTAGCTCTGGGAAGCAGTAGAATACATTGGTTTTTACACAGGAAGCAGGAGCTCGTTATATGTTGGTCCCCACCCCTCTTTCTAGACCCATGTGGAAATACATGTGTTAAATCACCCACCAGTTCAGCAATATAGTCTATTTATATTTTATATAAAATAATAATCTGGGCCATGGTACTTTGAGTGGTTCACAGAAGCACAAGAAGTCATTAACCTAATCCACAGCATAACATGATGTAAATCATATAAGTTGTCATGCATTTTTAGAGGAAGTATTATTTTGAGTGAATACAGACACAGCTCTTTGGCACGATTTCTTCAAGGGGATGGGAGTGTTGTGACCCAGAAAATGTGCTGCATTTATTGCTTTGACTCAGGATGTCATGAAGCTTCACATAAAAATGGAAGTTTCAAAACAACAACTTAAAAAAAAAAAAAAGACAAAAAAAAAGAAAGTTAAATACCAGGAATGTCTTTGTCTAGCTCTAGATTGGGCTGTGCTGAAGTGAGCATTCCAGCCTCTTGTATTCATGTCTTTACCAACAGTCACTTCAAAGAGAACATACAGAAACCAGAAAATTCTTCCTTATGGATGACAAAACTAAATTAATGGTACTACTTCTAGTGCTTTAAAATTTATATTTTTTTTCTTAAGAATGAGAAAAGGAAAATCTGAGTAATTACTTACAGGACACTGTATGTGACTCATTTTTTGTCATCACAGCTGTCTACACAAGGTTTTAAAAACCTACCTACTCTTGTATGTGCTTGGGTAATAAAGATCCAGCCCATATAAAGCCAGATCCAGAGCTTGCTGAAATCATAGGGAGGCTGTGTAAATATTCCAGTACTCTTGGATGCAAGATCTGCCCTTAGTTCTGCAAATCAGGATGTAGTAGGATCTTTCATAGGAGTAAATCACATAATATTTTTCATAGAAAGTGAAGTATGGGCAGAGGAGATGCTGCATGCTTGGAGTATGAGTTCAAAGAAGTGGAGAAATCATCAACAAGTTCCTGGCTGTGTCCCATATGGAAGCAGGATACTTGCAACCTCAAAGTGGTAAATCCCACTCATTAAATTTCCTTTAGAAAGAGTTACAAATCACTGCTTTTCAGCTCAACTGGGAGCTCCACAAAAGCGACTTCAGATGATCTTTATCTTCTTCAGAAAAAGTTCTGGTAGACTTCCATGAGTTTTATCACAGAATCACAGAATGGTTTGGGCTGGAAGGGACCTTGAAGATCATCTCATCCCACCCTTGCCAAGAGCAGGGACACTTTCTGCTATCTCAGGCTGCTCCAAGACCTTTCCAACCTGGCCTTG
Source organism: Euphonia xanthogaster (assembly GCA_034509185.1). Classification (NCBI taxonomy): domain Eukaryota; kingdom Metazoa; phylum Chordata; class Aves; order Passeriformes; family Fringillidae; genus Euphonia; species Euphonia xanthogaster. The sequence continues at coordinate 2,789,468 of JAYDZK010000274.1, forward strand.
GACACTCCCAGGGATCGAGGGGCAGCCACAGCTTCTCTGGGCCCCCTGTGCCAGGGCCTCAATATCCTCATATGGCTGTACTTTCCCTTTTCCCTTATTCCATGGCAGGAAAGCAGTGTATTATAGTGACTGCATGAAGAGGAGAGGCTCCTTGCTCCACTGTGGTGGGAACCACATTCCCCAAAGCTCTCCTCAAGCCCACAGGAAGAGTTGCACTGGGAATACCTGAAGTCGTAAATGCCATACAACAACTTTCCTCAGTTTCTCCCACTCTCCCTAAGGATTTTTGGGGTTTTCTTTTGTTTGGAGGTAGCTCCTAAAATCCTGCTGTTGTCGGCCTTGTGACAGCAGGAGGAAAGATGCTGCCCTGTTATTCTCATCCAAACTCAGGCAGGAGTGGCAGAGCTGTAGCTCCTGCAGCAGTTTGCAGCCCACTTGTGCAGGCTTAAGTGGTTGATGTAGTTAGGGCTCTTACCCTAATGTGGCAGCACTCAGCTAAATGGAACCTATGATCTCCTCTGAGGTTCATCCATCATTATTCAGAACCTCTGCCTTGTGCCGTCATGCGGGCAAACGCTTTCATGTATTTATTCATCTCATTGTAAGAATTTCTGCAGGCATATGCAGACCACTAAGGCCAGCAGTGATTAAAGCCATGCAGCCTTGAGCAGATGTAGACACTTTAGCTCACCCTATTCATTCTGCTGAAGGAGTCTAAATCAAGTATTTTCGGCACCAGGAAGAGAGCTCATCTGTTGCTGAAGATCACTGCTCTCCCCAAATATCTTTCTTAATCGTTGTCTTGTTATAATACTTGCCTGTTCCATAATTCATTTTGTACAGGGTGGAGCAGGGAAATGGATGCTGAACTTTTCTCTCATTCCCTGTGTCTGGGTGACTGCAGTAAAATCCTGCTGTTAAGGAAGTAATGGGAAGGAGCTGTGAATCCTGGAAAAGGGAAGAAATCGTATCGGCTTGATAACTTGTTACCTTCCCAAAACAGCAGAGATGTGGAGGGCGAATGTGAGAGGAAACAGCATTCGTGGAAAGAGAGGATTCAGCCAAAATGATTTTAATTTTAATAGGTGATAAAATCCAGGCTGAAACTGGCCTGTGACACGCAGAGATGCTATTTGCAGCAGCACACTTTTAACCGCAGCCATAAAACACGTTTTTCATCTAAGGAGCATTTCTCTACTTGGTTAATTTTTGTGAGCCTTTCATTTATACGGTAGGTCATCCTCCCAGACAAGCTTTCTGCTGGCCCTGGAGCTCCAAAGGAGCATTTGATTCTCTGCTTGGACCCTGTCCTCTACCTCTGTTCCTTGCCAGCCCAATTAGCCTTACACTGCATGGCTGTCAGTAGCCTAACTACCTTGGAGCCATCAGATTAAAGTTTCCCTTTCCCAACTACTCTATTCATCAGGAATCCAGCACAGCCAAGGTTTGTATAACCTGCTATGCTGAGCCCTCCCACTCAATTGATTTCTGATCCCTAATGAACCATAGGCTGATGGACAATTACTCATCTGGCTGAGACATGTGGGGACTGTTAAAGGCAGGGTACTCGGGAGCTTGTGAAACTCTGTGCTTTCTTATTTAACATTAGCTGTAATTTCTGACACAGGAAGGATTATAACAGGATCTGTTAAACATCAACCAGACTACCTCGCTAATGGCTGAAATTGTTTTTTAAAAACTCTCAGTCCCTTTATTATTTACTTGTAGATAAGCATGTAGCAGTGAATTTTAACAATCTGGTACATTTAGAAGAAAAGTTACAAGCCCCTGAAAAACCCCACGGTGGAACATGACATTAATAGCTCAAAGCAGCTCAGCACTGCTAATGTGGACTGTTCTGTGCTGGACTGTAACTCAGATGGATACAATTAAAATAAGAGTATGATTATTGCTGTTACTGTCCTGTGTTATGACTGCTCTGAAGTGCTTCAGCAGCCTCAGCCAGTGCTTTTAAGCAGGGTTTTGCCACACTGAGTGTGTTAAATCTTAGCCCTGATGTGTTGATGAGGATAACGATTGAAATATTAGAAAAATCATCTATTCCTAGACTTAAGCACTTTAATAATTAGACAGCTAAATTTGTTATCCCCGGGGTCATAAAACTCCTCAGGGAAATAAATTATTAAAACCTCATGGTTTGTGAAGGGTAAGGTATGTGATCTGTGGTGCTTTTGAAAGAAATGGCTTCAAAAATGTCTGTCTGACTTTGGGCTCACTTGGCTTGTTCATCCTTTACAACCAATGGCATCATTAGAAAATGCACCACTCATACCAGTGATTTCACTTCCAGTTTAAGGAATTGGCCTGTAAAAAAATGACAGAACACATATATAACTTCAGGAGTAGCTGTGTTGTAAACTGATTAAAATAACAACAAAAACCAGCAGGGTAGTTAAGCAGCACTCTTCGAAGTTCACCATGTAAATAGAAATATTTGCCCTCCTTGTCTTCTCATAAGATCAGATGACCTGATATACAAGAAATTTAGGGTAATGTTGTTACTCATTTGTGTAAATAGTAGGGAAAACGGGAGAGTGATTTTTATTTCATTTTCTGGTTTCTTTTCCATTTGATCCTCCTCCAGCCATCTATCTGTAGAGTCTGAAATGGTTTGCCTCACAACCTCACTGTCCTCCTGGAAACCCCTTATGCTCTTTTTATCATTTTTCTTTAAGAGCATTCCTGTAGAACTGAAACAGTCCAATTCTTAAACCTGGGTGCTCTGTTCTTATACAGAGGGCACAATCTTAAAGACTCTGAATGTGTCTTCATTTGTGCTCTTAAAAAGCCATTATGGCTATTGCTATTTTAATTATTTATAGGGGTTCCTATAGATGGATACTGTAACATGTAAATAGATAAGTTGATGACCCTTCCCCAGCAGCACTTGTTTTAAACTAAAATATGAGATAATGAGAAAATGGCAGCTTGTGGAAGCAAATAAGAACAGAAGTCTGATGCAAAAAAAACTAACACTTTTCTTGGGGTTAATATTGAACATGGCTTGGAAATAGGAAATCCCAGAATAGTCTGGGTGGGAAGGAACCTTAAACTCCATCTTCTTCCACTCCCTGCCATGGGCAGGGACACCTTCCACTATCCCAGGGTGCTCCAAGCCCTGTCCAGCCTGGCCTTGGGCACTTCCAGGGATCCAGGGGCAGCCACAGCTGCTCTGGGCAGCCTGTGCCAGGGCCTGCCCACCCTGACAGGAAAGATAAACATTTCTTGTTACTTTGGGTCCAAGTGTCCCCTTCCTAAATGAATTAGTTGTCCAGTTTTGGTGCCACAGGTGTTGGATGGATCAGTACTGTCAGCAAATCCATGTGTGTCACTGCAGGTCTGACCAGGAAGAAGAGGGATGGGTTATAGGAGCAATGAGAAAGATAAATCCAGCCCATTAGCTTTACCATCCAAGGCAAGAATTTATCTCTTCCAGGCCTGTCTATAAATAATTGTTTCATAATTTTGACCAATTCATAGTGGTTATTTAACTTCCAATGCACTAGACACTTCTTCCCATATTTGTTAGTGCTTTGTTTCTCTTCTGTTTTCAGCACAAAAGAGACAAGGGTAAATAATTTCCATAGAACCTGGCTCAGCCACATTTCTCTCTATGACATTTTCACCTAATTTCAGGGCTCTGTTATTTCCTGTAACACTGTAATAGGATCCTCATGGTTCCTGCAATCTTTAGGAGAGAGTGACTTATATGAGAATTTCCTGAGCAATCTCCAGTTTTGTCTCACATTCAAATCACCACACACATCCACAGGAAACAGAAAGAAACAGGTCATGGTGTTCCTTCCCCCAGCATACTAATTTAACTCCTCCAAAATGAGTGGGGATAGCTCTCCTTCAGCACAGAGGGAAATTAATACACATCCTGGTATCTGACTGTGATGCTGAGTCTCCTCATCTGTCTGCAGTCCCACTGACATTGAGGTCAGGTTGAAGGAGTAGGATGTAGCTTTGCATTAACATAAAGTTGACCTTTCCAAAAAAAAAAGAATCTGTTTTTAAATGATGGAGATATTTATAAAATTATTTCTATTTTTTATGCCCAAGAGAAATCAGGCATCACTGCACCCCAGCATGCAAAGCAACAGGGTCAAAAGAGGGAAACTTCTGTCTCCATTCATATCTAAAGTCTTTCAAGATCCTTCTGTCACTTGTGAGCTCTCTGTCATGCATTCAGCAGGTCACTCAATAAACATCTGGCCAAGCCCTCTCCCAATCTGCCAAATCTTTTCTCCCCACCAGGCTGATCCCCAAAGGCTCCCCTCACACCCAGCCCAGGATTTCTGCTTCAGAAAAGACACTCCAGATAAGCCACAAGCCAGACAATTAACTAAATGGCAAAACATGAAAACCACTCTTTTGCTTCCTAATGAGGACTCATAATAGCTATGCTGGATTTTTCCCTTTTATATTTATCAAGGTATGATTTAATTGTCATCAACATCCAAAAGACAAGAAAAGGCCCCTAAACTCAAACTGACAGACAATTCTGGGGGTTTTAGGTACTCACTAGTAATGATTCATGCATTTACAGCTGGGATAATAATAGTCTAATACCTTGATCATATTGCATTTTACATAATTTTACATAATTGTTCATAAGGGCTACAATTATTGAGACTGTGAAGTGTAAAACTACAGGAAGAGAATGAAAAAGCCAACTCAAATTAATACGTTTAGCCTGATTTTCTTGTACTAATTACCACTGGGAAAACACATATTTTAACCTAGCAATGTTTGAGTGTTTTTGTACAGCAGTGCTGCCACAAATGAAACAGTATTAAAAAATACAGTTGTGGTTTAACCCCAGCTGGCAGCTCAGCCCAGCACAGTGGGGTGGGGTGGGGGAGAGAATCAGAAGTGTGGATGGGAGGAAATGAGGCAAAGACAGTTTAATAGGCAAAGCAAAAGCTGTGCACACATGCAAAGTTGAACAGGGAATCCCTTCTCCACTTCCCATGGGCAGGCAGGCTCAGCCATCTCCAGGAAAGCTGGGCTCTATCAGACATAACGGGGACATGGGAACACAACTGTTGTCACTCTGAAAGTCCCCCCCTGCTTTTTGTCCTGCCATGCTGAGCACGGCAGCACATGGCCTGGGGTATCCCTGGGGTCAGCTGGGGTCAGCTGTCCTGGCTGTGTCCCCTCC